>JXSR01S005987.1:8512-21204 GCA_000969725.1 Ophiothrix spiculata
CTAAGGAGTTTTTCAACTACGTCACCAGGGTCAGAAGTCACAGACAGTGAAATGAGTGTGGCGATTGATGGCGATGATAATATTCTTGTTGGGGATAGCAGTAGTGGGACTATTGCAATCCACAATAAATCTGATGGAAGAGTGCTAAACAGAATCAAATGTAACATAGAAAGAGCAAGTAGAATGACAATCAACAGTAAGAAAGACATTATCTATTGCTCCCATCCAACAACTTCCGATCATCCAAGGATTGTTGCTATAGATAAAGAAGGTACCGTTGCATTTGACTTCATCCCAAGAATTGATAGATGTCTCAGTACAGGACAGGTAGTGGAAGCAGGAGGTATCATATGTGATGCGTGTGACAATATATATGTATCTCTTATTGTTAGGAAAGAAGTTTACTTTGATCCATACTCAGGACATATTCATAAATACAGCAGTGCTGGGTCATTTCTGGGATGCATCGCCAGTAGGTTATATCATCCTTTAGATCTGGCTATCACATCGGATTCAATGACTATGATCGTTGCAAACCATAACTCTATTTTGGTCTTTTCTTTGGACTAATTTTGTTACCGTGTGCCTTAAAAGCTGCAATGAACTACTCAACTCTAGATCTGTCATTTTTACAACAAAGTTTGCTTCAGTTTCTGGGTAGTCGCTACATAATTTTGATCAATAATGAAAGTGCTTGTATAATAGTGGTTTGGAAAAATCTAAGCAAGCATTTTTTTGTTCAATTTACCACGAGAATACATATGATCAGCTGCCTTAACAATAATTTATTAATTTTGCTTAACTGTCATAAGGCGAAATGAGTGTGTGCATATAGTGTATGAGAGTGTGTCATAGACATTTGCGGCAAAAAGGCGAAAATCCACTTTATTTACGGTCAATGAATGTTGGTTTCTGTCTTGGTGGTTTTGGCATGATTAAAAAGGTGTTGGAAACTGGAGGCATCCTATATGGTGCGTGTGACAATATCTATGTATCTCTCATTGTTAGGAAAGAAGTTTACTTTGATCCATACTCAGGACATATCCACAAATACAGCAGTGCTGGCTCATTTCTGGGATGCATCGCCAGTAGGTTATATCATCCGTTAGATCTGGCTATCACATCGGATTCAATGACTATGGTCGCTGCAAACCATAACTCTATCTTGGTCTTTTCTTTGGACTAAGTTTGTTACCATACATGTATGTATATAAGGTACTTATGGGCAATTGCAATATGATGCCTAACAAGTTGTACTGAACTGTTAACTAGTTAAACTTGATCCACTATTTTTTCTAATTTTTTTATAATTGGTTATATTTTTTGGTAATCACTACAACATTGTGACCAAAAATGCAAGTATACTTTTTATTTATTCCACTTACCACAATATCGTGGAAGGGGGGGGGGGGATGTTCAATAAGTTTGTGGCCAGAGGTAGAAAGAACAAGCTAGGCCATTTCAATTTATACATTATAGGGTATGTAGTTCAACTGAATGAATATTTGGAAAGTTTCCAAGTAGATATTATTTGTTACTATTTTTACGGAAACTTAAAACTTGCTCGTTTTAAAAGAGGTTTTGAAAGTTTAGGAAATACGCATTAAAAATCAATAAAAATAATCATTATGATTCCAAGCATTCCCACATCCATTCCTTCCTTAACACTTTTGAAATCTGCAGTCCAAATCTGTTTGAAGGAGTAATTTTTCTCATGTTTTGACACCTTATCTTTATTGAACTTGTTGGGTGTAGATTTTAAGGTTGATGCACGTCAGTTAAGTTTCATGTTTCTTCAGTTTTCAGGGCAAAAAATCAACTCTCAGAAACCTCTAAGTGAAAGTTTCTGTGAAGTAGAAATAAACCAGATATCTACTTGATCTTTACACTTAAAAAAATATTAATCAACTAAGTTGAATTACATTAATCATATTAAAAGGGACCGGCCTAGATTCTTCCCACTACTTTTACACCTACATATTTTTTAAATGAATTGATAGAACATGATTATAGTAATACAACCCACCAGTAGTTTCCCCCTTAATTTGTCGAATATTGCAGAAATTTGCAATTCTTTACCAACTTTAAATGTTTCTTCCGGAGGCAAAAATGGTGTGAAAACAGTGTTTGTTTCAAATCTGATAAATATCTTGTTTCCGCACCTCTGATGGCCAAATGAAATTGTTTCTCTTTTAATATATATTAAATCATCCCTAGGCGCTTTGTTTGACCTGGTGAATCCATCCGATGTACAAATTTAGAATTTAGAAAACACTGGATAGTCACACCACCATCACAGAATGATATTTTGCAAATTAATTCTCTCTCAATTTTAGCTATTTCTGTCTATTTTTTTTTTTTTTTGGATTTCACTGCATTTTTAATCTTTATTTATACCACTTCCATAAGTTTCTAATTCTAAGTGGCATCTAGGATAGTCCCTTTCAGCCAACTTTTTGCAGTGTTTGAACACCAATCAATGTAGAGGAATACACCTTTGAGAAAATGTAATACAAACCAAGTAAGTTTTCATATATTTCAGTATCATACAGTAATTCTGTATCTTTATTTACAATGATCTGTCAACATTAGAATAATGCACACAAAAGGTAATAAATTACATACTATTTCTTACAAGTAACTTTACAAAATGGAAAGTTAATTTACATAGTACAGTTTTAAAGTTTTTGATGAATAAAACATGTTTCTAAAAATAATGTAGATTCTTATACTGTGTATACTTATTATAAGTCAAATATAATATTAAAATACCACACATGATATGAATTACCCACATCATTATCTGAAAATAACATGTTTATTACACTGTCGGTCAAAAGTGTTTGCCCACAAAACCTTTAACTAGCCATATCTCGGGAACCGTTCACCATTTGCATCATTTTTTTCAGATTTTATATTTTACATAATCTAAAGAACTCAACAGGATTCGCATTCACTGCATTTGACAATATTGCATGCTAAACATACTGTACACTTTCTTCTGTATATTCAAAAACGGAGTTTAAATACATAACTGCACATTTGTTGGAAAACTTATAACCTAAAAATGCTCATTGCGGATACAGTGCAGTTACACGATGATAACGAGCAGTAAATAATAAACTACATAGGTATATATCAAAAAGTGCTTGTGGTGTATTTGTATATGGTCCAGGTAATCGGCAATTTTTATGGTTATGGAAGATTGAATATCAGAGGAAACATGGATTATTCATATTGGATACATATGGGACCTATAAAAAATATGAATTGTTTAGAGAGTCTTGGACGTTAGATATAATTAGGGTTTTGACCGTATTTTAGCGTGCGCAAACACTTTAGACCGCCAGTGTATATATTGAATACATTGTTGCAGAAAAAAGAGGCTAATGATGCTAAGTTGCAATAATTTTATTAAAGACATTTCTCGACATCTTCTGATATGCAGTAAATATATTTTTAAGCACACAACTTTTAACGCATGTAAAGACGGTGTATTAGCAGAAATTGAGATTATCTTATGATAAAATTGCTGAAACTTTTAGTAGCATTATCCATTTAAAATCTAGTCCCACTGCAAGAAAGTCTGCAGAAGTTACAAGCAAAAACAAAACTGACAACACACACATACACCGTACCGATGTTGGACTGGTAGGCAACATAAAAACCAAGTTAACAATGGTAGTACTATCGTGATGTACTGAATTGTTATATCTACACTGAATAAATAACCAAATAAAGGGTAACCTAAATAAATAAGGGGGATTTATAGTGCGCTATGCCTCCAACATGTGAATGCAACAAAACTGTTCCTGTAGTTATTTCCCGTTTTCAGAAGACATCTTATGATCAAATTTCTTCTTGATTTCTATATGTTTTGAAGATTTCCTCCATATGAAATGTTCATTATTTGTGATGGAAGTTTAAACGTTTTTCACAACACAAAAGTTGAAAACATACCTCAGAATTTTCAAAAGAGATCCTTCGTTTTTCATCAGCGACATGAGATTGACTCAGATCGTGACCTTTGGGTACTTGACCTGAGAACAGTCTCATAGACTCCCAGAATTTTGTCACGATCTGAGTCAGTCTCACCTCGCTGATGAAAAACGAAGGATCTCGTTTGAAAATTCCCAAGGTATGTTTTCAACTTTTGTGTTGTGAAAAATGTTTAAACTTCCATCATGTTATACCAACATTCATGAACTTTCATGAACGTTCATTATTTGTGTTCGTTCATCTAAAACCAGCCGTAAATGCAGGCAAACATTTTTTGCACTCTAAGGCTGAAGTATACGCATGGGTATACGATAAACGTAACATTTGTTGTACACTGCCGATTGAAATGAAACAAACGGTATCTGAAAGTTTCATTCATGGGCTATAAAATGCAATCTTTACATAATTTCTAACTATCCGTTAAACCCAAGAAAATTACACACGAAGATTGTAAGGTTTTTTTCTGGGACACCCTGTAGGGATCTCCTCATCACTGCTTGTAAATTATATTCTTGTCATTTGATTGGTTGACAGGTCTTCCATCATTTTTTACTCATCAGCAATAAAAAATAAAAAAATGCACTGTTTGCTAAATCTCTCAATCCATCATTAAATGCTTGTATAATATTCAAACATCACCATCATGTTTATGAACGCTGCTTTTGAGACCAGTATTCTTAATCAGGTTGGTTCTCTATTGTTGCTACAGATTTTTTTAACAAAACAAATGCATTGAGTAACTTATTTTGAAAGGCCTTGAATTGCCAATGCTGCATTGATAACTTTGGAGTAAAAACCTATATCTTTATAAAGATACAGGCCTTGGAAATGAAATACATTACGTGACAAGAATCTTTAAGTGAATTATATAAAACAAAAAATTAATTTTAATCCGTGCAATGGAAAGAATATTTTCTTATCAATTCACTCATAAGGCAAAAAAAAAATGTTTGTCTCAAAAACCCGCGCACATTGCTATGTGAAAATGAATTAAGCGCGTAGAGCTAAGCGCTGGTTTCTTTCTCTCTCCCCCTTTTTTTTCCCCCACTGAATTCAGAATAATCACTGCTACTTGTTCCAATTTTACCGTGAGTTTTGACATTTGATTGCAACATGATTGTCAGAATTCGCATAGTTAAAACAGGCAGGATCTTACTTAGTGGGCACTTCTCAAATGTGGCGAGATCGCAAGTTTGGGCCACTAAAATTTAGAGTGTTAAAAAAAAATACCGCATTGCTAATTTCGAAAAAAAAAAATGCATACCATATAGCTTTTTGCAAAAAGTTTCTGAGACAAACCTTTTTTTTTCTTGGCCTAACATTCATTATTTGTATAATGTTGTTATACCTGAACTCAAAACAATATATATACAATATATTTGAGCTGGTGTCATTCAACATAATCATGGTGTAGTGAAGGCCATGAAACATTTTTATCTACCACTTGTACAATGCATTTACAGCCACTTGACTGAAGAGAATGTATTGTGTGTATCCCATTGCTTCCTGTGGGATTGTTTGTATGGGAAATCATTTGAGTGGTTAGTGATGAAATGCCCATAAATCAAATCTAATCATTGTAATCTTGCATTTTGGACATGTTTCATTACTAACTACTCACATGACTTCCTGTACAAACTTTCCCATGGGAAGCAATGCATGATGGGATACACACAATATCTTCTCTTATTTGACTGAACTTCGGCCAAAAACTGCAACTAACTTCTCATTGAATACACCTTAGTAGGTCTTGTCATATTTATGCTATGACATATAGGATTAACCTCTATAAATTGTCACATTTCTGAAAAACAAAGATGACTTTTTAAAGTCAGTAAAAAGAAATTACAACATTTAGTAAAATAATAAAAAATATAAAGATTTAATATATAAAAGAAGCATAGTCTCTAAAAAGGTTGGTATTTCTAGATCCATCCATGAGTAACAATCACAATGTGGCCATTAGCATGGGTTAGGCCTAACAAAATTGTTTGATTTGCGTAACCCGACCGACTCTATTTTTGGTGCAGACCCTAAACCTTTTAATTTTTATTTTTTTTATGAATATAATATGATAAAAACAGTACAATTAGTCTTGGAACAACATATTTTTTACTTTCAGGCTGTTTAAAGTACAGATTGTTATAAAATGAAAGATGGGAACATTTAATATGTGTATCCTGTGGTTATTTATACTTGTTGATCAACACTAAATAGGCAGGAATTATGAGGCTTTTCTTCATCCGCAAGTAAACATAACCCCAGTTACACGCGCGCCGTGCAACAAGCGCTGTGTCTCCTTCAGTTGTGTTGTGTCCAGCTACGCACGCACTTATCTGTATCAATTCACGATGTGAAGAGGCCCGCCTATTTGGCGTTGATCAAAGTGTAGTGTTAATTTCAAAACCAAAGGAAAATGGAACACTGAACTACCCACACTAATAATTTTTAATGTTACGCCAATCAAACAATTTTTTTAGAACTTAGGTAAAGCGGAAGGCCTGTATTTACACAGGTGCCCATCTCCCTTTCAAAGCCAAGCTCCACTTTTTGAGTTATATTTATGGTGAGATGATCACCACAACTCCTTCCTTGTAAGTCTGTTACCTTCCCAGCATTAAAGAATGCTCATACCCATTTGCCAAGTGGTTCGAGAGGAGGACCACAATAGGGTATCATATAGATGAGTTGACATAGGACGTCATGCCCGGCAGTGTGCGCGTGCGCAGAAGGGTTTATTTAGGACACATGCTTTCAAAATTCACGCCAAATCAAGTAGGGCTATTGAAATGTGCAGCAATCATTTGTTGTTCCCTCATGCATATATATATGGACTAGCTCCTTATCCGTGTTTAGAGACATTAGTGTCAACTCATCTATAAGTATCTTGCTAATGAACACTATGCGTCGTTCATCCTATTCAAACCCACGAGTCTCAATGCTTCATGATTTTAAGGGGTTTTCTCAGAGATGCAAAATCTCCATTGATTTTCTTACAAATTTAGTATTTGGTAGATTTATTGGTGCTAATAAGGAATCTAAAATAAAATAAATAGGTCACCATGCTCGTTTTTTGAGATACAGACATTTAAAAAAGTACATATTTTCGCCTAAATTCACTCAATTTACCACACAAAGTAAGCTCCAAAAAGTTTATCATTATGTCCTTTTAAAATAAACACCTCACAAAAGATAAGTTTACACTTATTCTGACCCCCATAAATCCAAGTAAGAGCCCTCAAAGTCCAACGATGTTGACATATATAAAAAATATGGAATCTCAGCTCAATTTTGACTCCAAATTTGACATCATAAACCATTACCATCATTTTACAGTAGCCGTTTGAAAAATCTACCTCAATTTTCATTTCTCACATTTTGGGTATACCCGCAGTGTAATAGAGCATCACCACAATGCCTAGTGGAATCGATAGACAATCGGTGTGTTTTTTTCATTTTGTGTAGAGTACAGAGCTGCTGTACCGATCTTAACTGTTTTACCAATTTAAACACACATATGTAATTATCCTTTTGGATAAAATTCAGTATCGTAGTGATTATGTAGCCTCCCCAGTGACTGGTTCACGCACATCCCCTGACAACGGTGTATGCTATACTTTTGTATGGTGATCATTTCGATCATGGTTCAAAACTAGAAAGCATGAACCAGTTGTTAGGTTGATAATCGGTTTTCACGTAACACTTCGAGACTGAATTGGTTTGACTTTGCATAGCAGCTCTGTTTTCTACGCAAAATGAAAAAACAAACAAACAAACACTGATTGTCTATCGATTCCACTAGGCATTGTTGTGATGCTCTATTACACTGCGGGTATACCCAAAATGTGAGAAATGAAAATTGAGGTAATTTTTTCAAACTGCTAGTGTAAAATGATGGTAATGGTTTTATGGGTCAAATTTGGGGTCAAAATTTAGCTAAGATTCCATATTTTTCATATTTGTCAATATCGTTGGACTTTGAGGGCTCTTACTTGGATTTATGGGAGGTCAGACTAAGTGTAAACTTATCTTTTGTGAGGTGTTTAGTAAATTCTCAATTGATTTTAGTAATTTTTACGTATGCTAAAGCATTTTTTGCGCACTTCAAAATACTGAATTAAAAAAAATAGGATCAATGTGTTAGTTTTCAAGAAAAATGACAAAAACAGACATTTTTCAATGAAATTTGATTACTGTGATGGCATATCTGCATCTGCATAATTTCCCACATATAATACGCAGTGATGCAGCCTGTGATTAACCAAACGCGTTAGTAAAGCATGCGTTCACTGTGCATTCAAATTTGTGCACACAAAACGGATGCAAACAATTTTTTGATATTTATAAAAAATCATTATCCCGCAGTCGTAAGCAACTGCATATCTGAGAAAACCCCTTAAGTGTGGTATAACACTCCTAGGCCAAATGTGCCTCTTTAAGGGTTAACAATGAGTACTACTCCTCTCTTTACCCACTCCAATATATTAAAAAATAAATATGAAAATAAGAAAACAATAATATAAAATAATGAAGGCATACAGATTAGATACTTGGAAGTTGAAAGTACAAAAACATGTTTAATCAGAGCTTTCATGAGATACAATTCATGATTTTAAAATCAACATCAAATATGGTCATTGTACTCAAATCATTGTACATTTAAAAATCAACTGCTGTGTGGGGTCAACTGCATAACAATTAAGTACAATTTAAGGAACTATGAAAAAGAAAGTTAAAAACTTTACATACAAAATATTTCAATATAATTAGTGATGCATAAACATAGTACTTCAGCTTTTCAATATCAGTAATCCTATCATGCTGAATCTCACAAACACTGCCAATGCATTGACCATGTAGAGATGCAACCTCTTTTGCAAAAACAAATCCAGTTAAAGCCATGAATCATTGGAAAATGCTCCAAAATAAGCAAACACAAGGGCCCGTATTCCAGAAAGGTGTTTAACTAAACATGGTTTTAATTCTCGTCAACAGCACGGCTCATTGAACTGTTCCGCTTGAAAGCTGCAAAAGTGTGTATGATTCCTGGACAGTTGGTGTTCAGTTTAACCGTAGTTTAGCTAAACATCTTTCTGGAATACCGTACAAGATGTTTAAAGGAGGGTCATAATGTCATATACCTTAAATGTGAAAAAAACTTTCTTGCATGAAATTATGAATGCACAAAACGTACACGCACAAGTTATTAATCACATTAATCTACAGTGCAACTATTGTAAGAATTATGCAAATAAAGTATGCTTATGGGTAGGCGCAAATTACAGAAATCTAAAATTCATTAATGCTGTATACAAAACAAATATGTACCAACTTTTTCAGTTCTCTGGATTAAAACTTTATATGGTCCTAAAGTTTTCCTATTTTACTTGCTGCACCCCTGAGTAAAATAGACATTTTAGTGTCCTCAGGTCCATGGTTTTAACCAGAGATCTTCAAGTCAGTATATATGTGATGGCTCACCCCGAAAGGGGGACTTTGAAGATAATATCAATTTTGATTTTATCATTTCATCTGTTATAACATTTTCCAAGCTTTAAAATGACACCTTATTTGTCGAAATTGATCAAGGCGATCAAATTTTACAAAAGAAAATCTGCTGGAAATTCTTAATTTTTTCTTTATTTTTCACCTGTATCTTGAAGTGTTCTAAAAGTCCCCCTTTTCGGGGCGAGTCATCACATATTTAGAGAATAAAAGGTAAGATATTTTGTTTTGCCTGTCATCTATCGTCTCATAATGGATGGGCGTACATTATTTTTTCTTAATGGGCACCCCCTGCGGGGGCACCCATTACTCAAAATCGCCATCTTTTATTCTCATTCTTAGTCACAAATTTCAGTCATTTATAAACCAAAAACGATGTAAATTATTTAGAAACCCAGGAACAGGTGGATTATTGCCAAAAACTATAAACATTATCATTGCCAAAAACTATAAACATTATCATTGGGAAAACGTACACCCCTATTCAAACATGAAATATTCCAAACCCAGCAAAGTTGTTCGCGCCGGATGTGTGCGTATACCTGCATCGCGCCGTGATTTTGAATGCGCGGATCCACTGCGTTTCACGCTGAACGCACTGTCATCTATCATCTCATAATGGATGGCCAAAATTCCTTATTAGGAAGTAAAATCGCACTCAGTGACTAAGAATGTATAACATAAGCTTGCAACAGGACTCAAATTGAGCCAATACATACGCCATATTGCTGATCTATTGATTATTAGGTGCATTGTAGGACTGTAAAAGGTAAATCAATCCATTAAGGTGGTTTAGGTGTAGGTGTCGCATTGTAGCATGTAGCTGAGGCAGACGTCCAAGAATTTGCAATTTTGAGTTGTCATAATGTAGCCTGACATGATGCATTTGTACATTACTGTGATGGTCTGTCGCAAGAAAAGTTTTACTTTATTCCAACTAATAACGATGTGTCATTGCAACCATGAAGACAGGGTAATCAATATACAGCTGGTCGTGCACTAGATATTTTTGATGTCACGTTGGTCGCATGACCACCATGACAGACACACTGAAACCAGCTTTAGTGCATGGTTTTCAGTCCCATGGTGCACCATATAATACTCATAGATCACCAATGATATAGTTTACTGGAAAACCCTCACTCAAATATATGGAAAATAAACTACAAGCGTTCTACAGGTAAGTGCAAATTGTGAATGAATAAGCTTATTCAGCAATTCTATTTTAAATTGGTACACCCTCTGTTATGCATGATGCTTTAATATATCCCATATGGTGTAGAGTTTTCCTATGGAAGTGTCCAGTTGGGCTGATATACTTAAACCTTTGTGCATTGCATTTATATAGTTTCCATATAGGGTGTGGATTTCAAATAGAATGCGATAATATACTCAGACACTATTTTCAATGCCATTTAATTTTGGCGGTGCCTGTGCATGATCACTATGAACAAGTGGTGATGGAGTCCTTCCAGAAATTTCCGGATCACTGTAGATAAGAGGAGACGGTGATCGCCCTTGAAGACTGCTATCATCACTTTTCTGTTGATCCAGTGGCCCACGGCCCTTCCTTCCTATTGCATATATTTCTGGGCTTATCAAATGGTCATGAATCAATCCGCGACTGCCTCGCCTCACCTGCACGTATCCTTCATAGCTAATCTGTTGCTGAATTCCACGCCCCCGGCTGATGCGTCTATTTGCTTGAGCGTGTAAGTTAGCTGCATAAACATCAGCTAGGTCATTTTCTGGATAGTTGCGTTCAATGCCAGTAAGAAAACGCTCTAATTTCTCAATACATGCATCTTGATATTCGTGAGACCATCTGGAAAAAAGTAATTATTGCAACAAATTAGATCATGGATGATAAAGTAAAGAGGAAGATGTGCATAAACATTTGGTGTGAACATCACAGGTGCCTTTATGGTCGCTGCCATGAGAATATTATTCCACATTATGTTATGTAAATTTTTTACAGGTATAGTATGTTCTCCTTCAAAATTGTAACAGTTCAACATAATATCCATAATACATATATCACAAAGAACAAAAACGCTTTTATATATCAACAACAAGCAGTATCTATTCAGCTACATGAAGAAAGCACATAAAATAAAGGAGATCTTGTATCTCAAAAAACATTAATCTTCAAGTTGCAATGAAATTACAGTTATTATTTTTTGTCACAAATATGTGAGACAAACTACTCTATCTAACACAAGCCTGATACATTGCATAGCAACAAAAAATGTGGAACTGCATGGGTAGATAAAATTAAGCATAAAAAGTTACTTGAGCATTTTAGATGCAAAAACTAAAACTTCTGCACATAAAAAGCATATAAGCAATGAAAAATACAATGCATCAATCCATGGACCAAAGTGACTACCTGCAAAGACAGCAATGTGATGTGAGTGGCTTAACAATTTAGTACAGTCATATTTTGTCAAAAATATGATGTGATCTGAGGAAACCCGTTGTGTGGCGAGCCCTACATCTATCATGATATAACGTCTATGTAAGTGTAGTCAAATGCAATGGAACAGTGTTTGGGAACATATATTGGAGCATTTTAAACAAATCTGAGTTCGTTAAAGGCCTAAGGATGGAATTTAGCTTGGACTCTCGTCACCTCTGGGCCTAATCCTGTATGTGGTTGATTTTGGCTTTGGTGTGTTGCATTACTTATATCTACAATGTGTGTGAGTGTATGCAGGTGTGAAATAGGCATGCTTTATATACTTAACATTATAACAAACAAGAAACATTTAAATCAATCTCTTTAATATGTCACTTTTGGGAAAAATAATAACTCTAGCTTAACCATGTCCAGTAAGTCATAGATGGGGATTATATGCTGGGATCAAATTGTTGCCTGGAAGACTAATCAGTGGTGGCTTTCTAATGGTTTAGAATGAAAGGGGGTACCGGGTTCCGTCTTGGTGAAAAATAGTTTTTTTCTCCCCTCTTTTCCAAAGATACGACAGCCAGATATACTTCTCAATATTTGTCCTGTTAGATGTCCTATCATGATTAACAGAAAGCTTTGGCAGAAATTAGACTGTTAGTCTTGTTATCAAGTAACATGTCAAGCTTAACAGAATAAATCTCCCACTATGTGCAAGTGCAGAGAGAAAGTGAGAGGAAAAGAGATTCAGTCTGCAGGGTAGAAATGCTTCAGTTTTATT
>JXSR01S005987.1:43426-66628 GCA_000969725.1 Ophiothrix spiculata
ATACATTTACATGAGTGGCTCCCCCTGATCTACATTACCTAATGGTCTGATAGCTCTGAGTATTTTTATTCCATGAATCCCATTTGTGATGCCTGTATCACTGGCATACATTTACATATGAGTGGCTCTCCCGGATTTGTACATTACCTAATGGTCTGATAGCTCTTGAGTGTTTTTATCCGATGAATAAAGGGTTCATTCATATTTTCCGTGTGTAATCGCTTGATTTTGCCCGAGGGCAGGATGGCGCTCAGTATCGCGAAACCCTGTTCACACATACCCTTTTCATGTATAAAATGTCAAAATCCGGGCAAAAATTGGCCATAAAACAGTCTTTTCCGTCCTGGTTGTCAAATTATTTAATAGCGCCCATAGATTTTGACCTGTCTTGAAGTTATCAAACGCACGCGCTACATACCGCGTTCAGAGCCGGCGCGCCGTTGTGCACATGGCGACGCAGAGCGTCGCGCAATCATAACATTTTGTTATGCCGCTTATGAATCAACGCTGTTTATACATGGCCACGTGACGGCTCTCGACTAATCAAAACGTCGGAAATTACGCAAGTATGTGTGAACCCCATTTGTGATGCCTGCCTCACTGTTATACATTACATGAGTGGCTCCCCCTGATCTACATTACCTAATGGTCTGATAGCTCTAGAGTATTTTCATCCGATGAACCCCATTTGTGATGCCTGCCTCACTGATATACATAAATTACATGAGTGGCTCCCCCTGATCTACATTACCTAATGGTCTGATAGCTCTGAGTATTTTCATCTGATGAACCCCATTTGTGATGCCTGCCTCACTGATATACATTTACATGAGTGGCTCCCCCTGATCTACATTACCTAATGGTCTGATAACTCTGAGTAATTTCATCCGATGAACCCCATTTGTGATGCCTGCCTCACTGATATACATTTACATGAGTGGCTCCCCCTGGTCTTCATTATCTAATGGCCTGATAGCTCTGAGTATTTTCATCCGATGAACCCCGTTTGTGATGCCTGCATCACTGATATACATTTACATGAGTGGCTCCCCCTGATCTACATTACCTAATGGCCTGATAGCTCTAAGTATTTTCATCCGATGAACCCCATTGGTGATGCCTGCATCATTACTTAAGTGTTCATCACTGACATACGGTAACAACTGGAGATCTATGCCACAATGGATTAGGTTAGGCATGTATTGGGGGTACTCCGGTCCTAACGTCTTAAGCCAATCTGCTAGTTCCCTGTCACCACTTGAGGAATTGACTTTCAAACGAGCAAGCTCTCTTAGAAATCTGTAAAATGATAGTAAAAACAAAAGCACAATTCATGAGAAGTATTTAGAAAAACACTGACAATAAGCAACCAGACAGGGAGAGCCGGGGGAGAGCTTCTTGCACATGCATTCAAGGTGGATAGCATGCTCTAAAATAATCACTTTTTCATAAAAAAATAAAACTTTTCAAAATCAGTAATATATCACATACTATGTCTTACTCTAAACAGGGGCATAATTTTTAAAATAATGAATTTATGGTAGACATGCAAAAACATACTCTAATCACATATTTGTTTTTATTAACCCAAAAGCCTTTCTAGATTTATAATGTTTTTGATACTCAAAACCTTTTTAAAGATTTTTACTGTTCTTGAAAACCAAAACAACAGGAAGAGTAACAATTAACAAAGAATATATGTGACCATCCATCTCAAACCTGCCATAAATGCTGCATCTTGTCTTTTTCACTTTTTTAAACATTTGCAAAGACCATGTTATTTTTGTTAGAAGGATAAGAATGACACCTCGTTCAAGAAGCCAAGTTATGGTCCGTCAAAGGTTGTCAGGGAGTAAATGTCTAACTGAGATAAACACATTCAAATTTCAGTATTTCTGTTAATTGTCCTTAAAATATTCAGATATATTAAATATTTCCGATCATCTTCTTGAAATGACACTTTGCTGGTGTTTTGAAGTAAGCACAAGTATTGTGAATCTGTCAAAAAAAAAATCAATTTTGGCAAATTATGACCTTGACACGTATTTTCACCTGTAGCACAAAATGAAGTTTCTGGCATTTACGGCTCATACGGGCTGGACAGCCACACATAGCACAACATGACTGTATTCTTTCATCACATAGGCAAACCAATCCATTAGTCAAACTAGGTTTACTGCTGTGAGGATGCTCATGGATTGGTTTATGGCAAGATTTTAATATTGGCTGTATAATAATATCAAGTTCTTAATACATATCAGGTAAATGTGAGATTATGAACACTGTGGTACATTCCCCAAGGAAGGGGAGGAAGACCAAAACTTTTTTACACATTTGTACCAGTCGATCTCTGAAAATTTAACCATCTCATAAATATTAACTACTCAATTTTGGCAGGACTATCCATCCATCATCAGTATACAAATATTGATGGCAATACACTCAATATTCTCAAATTGAGCACTTTTTGAGCAAATTTGGGCCGCAAACACATGATTTTGTTAAAATTGAACTTCCATTGGTGCTTATCACCTCCCACAATTGCTATACCAAAATATCTGACAAAAGTAACTCCAAAAGCAGGTCCATATATACCATAGCAATTGAAGTACCATAGCAATAGCAACACTATTGCTCCCGGTACAATAGCACCCCACTGTATTGTGATATCAAGGAAGAAGAAGAAGAAACCCTTAAATTACAAAATGAACACTATATTGTAAACCACAATCATATAGATTCATCTTCTAAAACTTCAGGTTCAATCAAGACATTATTTTCGAACATTACAATGTCTTTTACTACTTGCATTATGTAAATCAATTTATCAAATGCTGAGTGGAACATTATTTACATTGACCACATAGAATCAAATAAAACATCTGGTTGTACATGTACTTCGAGTTCAATTCCTATAACTAAATGATGCTTTTTAGTGCATGTCACCAATAGCAATGATGCTCTTATCACATATACAGTGTGTCTAAAAATGGTATGGAAAGGTTCAGTTTACAACCAGCAAAAGTGATTTTATTTTGTTTTATGCATTTGTAATATTTGTGCCAGACGGCGATGGGCATGCCTCTCTACCGTCCATAATTGATCAAGATACCTCCGCGGTGTCGCTCGTGTAAATTTCATTATGTTAAAGTAGTGCATCGAATAAACTTCAAATTACTTTGCTACTAATGGGGTTCACGCGTGAACCCCAGCGGTTTTGGAATAATACAATAAATTGTATCACTATAGGAGCACTTTTGTTATTATTTGAATAAAGGTAAAAATATGAGCTTTGAAATTTTTTCATTATCAATGCGCCAATAGAAAGACACGTAAAATGTTCCCCAAATTTGCGTTTTTCGAAATCCCTAGCCAATAAATTTAGTAGCTTCTTCTAAATCGCTAGGATCGCGGCCGCCCCCGCCTGATTTGTGCATAGGTTTGAGAGAGAGACTCTGCATCAGACCCCTTCTTTTCAATCACTTTCTTTATTACTTAGATTCAGATCGACGATGTCAAAGGCTA
Source organism: Ophiothrix spiculata (assembly GCA_000969725.1). Taxonomy (NCBI): domain Eukaryota; kingdom Metazoa; phylum Echinodermata; class Ophiuroidea; order Amphilepidida; family Ophiotrichidae; genus Ophiothrix; species Ophiothrix spiculata. The sequence continues at coordinate 46,952 of JXSR01S005987.1, forward strand.
CAGGCATACTTGTCAACCCTATTTAGGAATTTTTACATTCCAACCTCCCTTAATCCCAATTTCTGTAGGGTATAAGTAAAAGGATAAAGAAGTGGCCTAAATTTGCACAGGTAATGTGTTTGTCAATTGAATACGCCAGTGTAAGAAAACCCCAACCCCAATAGATCCCTTCTGTTAATTATACTTATAAAATATAAATGCATACAAATCTCTGAAAATGCTTTCACATCACTAAAATAGCATTTCCATGTCAATATCCTAATCATAGTATCACATTTGACCTTGTAGTTCACTTTTTAGACATTGTTAGATAATTGTTATAGTACATAGTTGCTATATTTTTAAACAGCCAGTACAAGAAAATCCCAACTCCATGAGCTTCCCTCTGCAACTATATACTAGAAAAATTATCTAACAATGTCTAAAAATGTCAACTACAAGGTCAAATGTGACACTATATATGATTGGAATATAGACATGGAAATGCTTTTTAGTGATTTGAAAGTATTTTCAGAGATTTGTATGCATTTATATTTTACAGAACTTAACAGAAGGGAGCTATTGGAGTTTGGGTTTTCTTGTACTGGGACTACGTCGTTGAGTCGGGCGATGAAATAATCAGGCGGGAAACGTGTCGGGAACTTTGGCAAGGACTCGCAACAATCGTAAATAGCTGTTGAAAGGATATCTGGCTGGGAACACGCGCAGACCTGGACAGGATGTCAGCCAAATTCACAGTGGTTGGGGGGCGGATACTTGTCGTGAATTTGACATATAATGTTGTCCCGCGGTACAGGGAATTCAGCAGGAGCTAGCGGGAAATTGTCAGTTTTTTAAAATCGAATTTAAGCCGATTCAAACAGATGACACACTAAATGCCTATGGAATCCATTAGGCTATGTATGTTTTTCTCTCCCAATAGAAGACCTACTAAACATTTATTTTATCTGGCTGAATTGAACAATCTATCACAATCTAGAGGTTCCATCTAATCTGAAATGTAACATAACCTGTTCATTTATGGGGACACGATTACTTTGAATTACACCAGGTTATGAGTCACACTGTATGGTATTTGAATGGAGCATTCTAGTAATGAGAAAACCACTCACTACAATGTCTAAAAATGTCATCTACCTGGCTTGCAATCAATTCACAACTTGTCACTATGTGTGCCACGAACATATGTGGCCTACTAAACATAAGGATTATTCAAAGTGCAAGCTAAATGTAACTAGCCTATATGGTCGTTTAGATGCAAGTTGATTTATTACTTTTTGATGTGATATAATAAAATTGTCTCCAATTGGGTAGAAAACGTTTGTAAATTTCTGAATATATTTCCAGTAATGATTTTGTCCAGGACACAAAACTGTTCTATGAGATGTGCCACATGCGACATCAAATGAAAAACACCCCTATTTTTTGGCTCACCCGGAGGGAGCACCCAACTTTGGTTTTGGTAGGGGTGTGCGGCCCCGATATCTGGAACCCTAGTCTAGGGAACGGAAGATTGACTCTGAAAAGGGGATCTAGAGAACTGAAGGGATCAAAAAATGACCCTTAAGGGTACGAGGAATCCACATGCTCAGGAAAAAGTGAATCCTAACTATTTTTCAATCATTAAAAGATAATAGTTTCCACTGCCTTTGCGGGGACTCGAACCATGGATTATGGCGGGGGTTAGTCATGCATTACGAAGCGAAAGATCTACCGCTGAGCTATCAAGGCAGCGTTGAGATGGTGAACTAAAATCTAAAACATTAACATTAGAATGCAATTTTTTTGCCTCATTGGAATGCTCAATTTGTAAGTAAATTATGCGAATGCGTATATCAGACAAAATGTAGATAATGTAGATACTAATAAAATCAGGCTATTCACAGCTCAAACAGGGCGAACTCAAAGTCATAATTCACGCCCGGTTTTTCGGGCAAAACAACGCAGGTTTGTTACATTATCATTCAAAATCAACACAACACATTTATAAAATATTATTTGTAATTCAATAAAAAGTATCAAGCCTACAATCTGTCAAAATTTGAAAACAGGCGAATCGTTTGAACATCATAAAATTTTAAGGTTTCGGCGAAAAAGGTGTAAATTTTTCGAACTAGTTTATTGACGTTATTTTGACCTTGATAAAGGTCGTGAAATCACTATTAAAGTCTCATGTATAAACTAGAGACTCTATTACATATGTACGCCAAAAACTGTATTATTCTGATATGTGTAAATAGGTAAAAAGTTGCGGTAAAGATGCCGTTGGCAAAAATGGCACCCATTTAGGGACTGTAGCCTTAAGAACTATTTTTTGGGCCCAATTTGGGCTCTGGAAACAAAAAAATTCAAAATTTTGATTGAAATGGGAGTCTTGGGAACTAAATTTCAAAAAATTAGGCTAGGGAACTTAAATTTTTTGAAAATAAGGCTCGCAAACTAAAGGTCGTGCTTGAAAAGGGGGTCTAGGGAGCGGCAGACAATGTGTGAAAAGGGGGTCTTGAGGGCCGCACAAACCCGTATCCCCCCCCCCCCCCCGGGTTGGCTCAATCTCAACTAATGACCCCATGTTTTGAGGATATCCACAGACTCCTCTTTTCTGCATCTGTTGTCACTACTACAGAGCAGGCGACTGTAAATTTTCTGTGTTACTCACGTGGTGGAGATGGTAGCTACCGTCCCCAAAAAACTACTAGATCGGAGGCAATTATAAGTCATTCTGATATGAGTGACTCCTCCCATACCAGTGCAATTTTTCACAAAAAAAATTGTATGATTTTGAATAGGTTGTTAGTTCAAGCTAAATTAGCTATACAAATCGCGAGAACTTGAGATTGTTTTGGATAATATATAGAGCATGTAAATGGTTTCTGAAACAGAATGCACTTTAGACATGAAAGGATTCTATGAAAGCTTGGCATGAATGTGTACACATACTCTTGTTACAACCAACCACGTCTGGGAAATCTATTATCGCACCATAACTGAAACATCTTCTTGTCTCTTGCTCACTTTGCATATGGCTAGGAAAATAAAATTTGGTTTCTTGTCTTGGATTATTTCATGACCAACATTTCTTTCATATTCAGATATTCTATTGCGACTTCACCAAAGTGTGCTCGTGAATAATCATTGAGAATAATGTGGTACATATAATGAATGATCCCATTTCATGATTAATTACAACATCATCATATATCATAAGTTGAAATGGCAACATCATATCTATTATAAGGTACATACATCTTGCTACTCAAGAAAATAAAAAGTCCTAATTTGTGTGAATGCATCTCTCATAATTACATTAATGCCTTTGTATCTGCAAGGCTGTAATTTGTACTGCACAGCCTGAGATGCTGTAAAAGGACCTTAACCCACCTCTTCAAGACCAATGCCCTAACAACATTTGCAATATAGCCATAGATGTTCTACATAAAATCTATTTTTTAATGTTCAAATTCCCAACAATACATGGTAAAAATTGTTTGGATTATTTTATACAAGTGATCATGCACTGCTATTTAATTACACACATAGTGGTAGTTTCTATTGGTATCATTATTGCTGGATATGACCCCGGGATTTAATAGAATTCTACGATCTTGCTATCAAATTCTGAGTAAATTCTCCTCATCAATTTCTATTTAAATGCCTGATGAGACAAGCATATTTTCATCCTTGGCTTTGCAATGACGCTTTGCACTATTGATTATATTGTTGGTAAAATGCCAAAACGACATCCACATATGTACAGTTGGAATACTACAAGCTTGGGAACAGTGTATAAGTTTGCAGACATCTATTCCATGGCATGAATAATTGCAACCGACTTAAAATAGGAAGACTCGACATAAAATGACACCACCTGAAATTTTTTGGTTGTAATATATGCTGGATCCAGAGAACATTTGTCCCAATATTCTAAACACAGGCAAGATCAAATTTTTCACATGCAAAGTGCCAACATTTTGATGTGGTAAGGACAAAATCCTAATCCTCACTTTTTGACTGGATAACATATTAGGGTTCTGTCACACATCGCTGTATAGAACAAAATGTATGCCTAACATACTTAATCCTACTATTGTTTTGTCCGTTATATGTTTAATTCATTATCCATACGGTGGTGTCCGTTTGGCACATGTTCAGCATGTGAAACTTTTGTGTGTTGTTCGTACGTCTAGGCTCTATATGGTGATGTGTGACAGAGCCTTAAAACTCTATCTGTAGGGGGTAGATATTGGGATTATACATTCAGTAGGTATAAATACTGTAGTTTCATTGGTCAATTGTCATTTTCAAGCCATGAAAGATATTTTCGTATTACTCTGCTAAATTTGCCAGAAGGGTAATACGAAATTTTCGTATTGCACAGCTCTACAATAATTAATTTGCACGCACCAGTAAATAACTGCGCAATACGAACTATGCGTATGTTGTGTTGTCTGTGTAAGAGACGTATCAAAATACCGGTGCTCCATCGAAATCGGAAATTTACTACAGTTGATTTTCATGTGTACTGAATGATAAATTTGTTATCCCCTCTTTGTTCTCATGCAATACGAAAAATATTAATGGTTTGGGTTCGTATCACACTCTGCTTTCAGCCTCGTGTGATACGAACCCAAGCCATTAATATTTTCTCGTATTGCATGAAAAAAAAGGTGATAACTAATAGTATTGGTCTTCTCTTGCTTTGTCTGTGTTAGTCTTTTTCGGATAAGTGTAAAAAAGTCCTCGCTTTGAATGTGTTTTTGTCACCAATTGTCCTATTTTAAACCTGTTACTCTCCAGGGGCAGATCCAGGAATTTTCAAAAGCGAGGGTGCTATTTTGACAGCGCTTCAGCGCCCACTCAAAGTCAGGTGTTGCTCTGAAAAAAATAGGTGTTGTAGGGTGCAGAAATGTCCGAGTATACCTAAAATTATGCATTTGCTGCCGCTCTTGACACAATTAATTTTCAAGGAATAAAATCAGCGTCTTGACGCACTACCAAAATAAGAAGGGTGCACGCTGGTTGCGTCCCCTGCCCACAGCCTATAAAATGAGGACAAAACACAAATTCAAGAAGAAGTAAATGTTTGTCCACTCCATGCTTTGCCATTTTCAAATCTCTGAAATAAAAATCATACCAACCTTCTCCTTAGTAAGTTACTAGGCATCTGGATATCCCTTTGTAGCTCATTGTCCGTAATGGTTAGAAGCAGATCTCCATCAACCTGATGCTGCTTGAAGGCTTGAACAAAGACACCAAAGCCAATATTTTCAACCCACATCTGGACTTCCTGTACAGACCAGCAACATATATTGAAGGAAAGCTTGGTAGGGATGTCAGCCCCGATGATTTTGAGGGCAAGAATGGCAAAGTTGGAGGCAGTGTCATTGTTGGAAGAAGCGACTTTTTGAAGAGATGGAATCACATTGATGTCTGAAAATACCTGCAAATAGAGAGGAAATCAGTGTTAAAGGAGTTACTTGTGATGTGAACATGATAACAATAATAACTGTTTTTTGTATTTTACAATTAGATCAAAATTGCTTTGGGTCATTCCATGACAAATATCTTAAACGTTACCAAAATGTTACACGATCATGCCCTTGATTTTTAAATGAGCTTGAGTGCTCGGCAAGGGTTGCTAGATTATACAAATAAACATGGTTTGAGGGGAAGTATTGCAAAATACAGTCCCCCTAGGTGTTGGATGATCGAGATGATCATCCAAAACCGAGGGACAGTATTTTGTAATACTTCTCCAAAATGAACCATATATTGTATTTGTTTTACTACACATCAAAAAAGTCAAAATATAACTTGGAAATAAATCTAAAAGTTAACAAATTTAGTACTTTTCCGAGAGCTATACGGTAGTACCATGCGGAAGTTTTTACTACTTTCTCCGCGTGAGTGCAAAACACAGACACGCAACGCGTAAATGCATCCCCGCGCGGATGTACTTGAGTATTAACGCACACGTGGAAAAGTAGTCAAAAATACTTTTTAAGCATCTCCACTATTTGACCAATAAAAAGACTATTAACTTATAAATATTCAAGAGGTGTAGTAAATCAAAATCTCATTCAAATTCTAGGGCAAAACACATAACATTTTTGCTAATGTTCGTCATGTGGCATTTGCCATTGAATGATCCTTTTGATCAAACCACAATAAATTCACTGTACAAGTAAATCATATCAACCATTTTGATTTCTTAGTTAATGCTGCAGGGCATATCTTAGTCTTTGCCAAAGACTTGATTTGATAATAATCACTAACATGGCGCGAAACATGGCCGGAGGCGAGCCTTTCGCCGTAGGCCAGCGATTTCGGCGCTCGCAACTACAGAGGTCAAAATGAGGGCGGTTTAACAAAAACGAAAAAACAAAAAAGGGTGAAAATGAAAATCAATCAAGGTCTTGAAGAAAGACTAGGCATATCTAAGCAGATTTCTACCAGTACATAGATTGTGATACTTTCCCTTGTTGCAGCTTCCCAAATCCTGAGTGGAGCAGACCATGATGGGCAAATGACAATTTTAGGTGCAGGAGAAAGACCAGAGTATCCAGGGAAAACCAACAAAAGCAACTATGGAATGATACCATGCACACGCTCAGTATCAGGACTGGGATTTAATAGTACGATGCAAGGGAATTGTCACTAAACTAACCAGCTTCCTCATTAATACGTCACGTTGATAATATTATCATTATACAAGCAAATAAACATTAGAAGCAAAAACAAAACAAAAAAGCACAGGAATAACAGATAAAAACACTTATAACGATGCATGCACCATATTTGCATCCTAAAATGTCTTCAAATACCCCAAAAATTGCAACTTAAAGTATGTTTACAAGTGAAATGAAAAAAAAAAAGCCTGAAAACCACCATAAAATTGGGCTGATATGAAAACTGTGGAATTGTGAAAAAATGGAAATCTGGAAATACATTTAAATCCTGAAGACTAACATCCAAAGACCAAAAAACATAACCACATGCTTCTCTGTAAATATGCAATGTGTAAGTTGTTTACACAGCAAATAACAATTACAATTATCATTATCCAGCAGAAAACAAACAAACAAACAAGCAAACAAAAAAGAAAGAAAGAACCAAACAAACACCTGAACAAACAAAAAACAAAACAAAAAAGATAAACAAACAAACAAGTCAACTGACTAGATTGAAAATGTTGTTGACACTATAATACTGTTCTCTGTTATATCTCATCAGCATACTTCATTAAGCTTAAAGTTCAAATAGCTACTTATTCAACAGCAAACCAACTAATCACTCCATGTAATTATATCATGATATTTGGAAGCATATTAGCCATATTACCTCCTGGGACTCTATGCTAGGAAAATTCTGAAAGGTTAAGGGATGAGAATCTCTATGAAGATGGGATTAAATGTTCATACTTTATTTGTTAAATTGTGGTATATGTAACCTTCACTTTGAATTCCTCTAAATATATACTCATAATGCAATATTCCTCTCTGTTGACATTGAACAATTATGTTGGTTTCAGAGTTTAAATTTCGGTTATGCAGCATAAAAATATTTTAATTCTTTATTCTCCTATCTGACATCAATTTGTTGATGACTCATCTCCAAGGTAATTTTCCAAGGCCTTTTTAAAGCTTCATAGCTGTAGTTGTAAAAACATTTAATTTAAACCAAAGCAACAAATTTTAATCTCAGTCATCCAATAGTAGTCTTCTGCTGTTTTAGAGCAAACCACGTTTCCTGTTGACCCTGCATTCAACATTTAGGCAGTTTTGACCCACAGGATTGGTCATGTGACAAACGACTTGGGATGGTTTGAACAAAATGGATGACTGCAACATAATTTATCATATGCATGGGACCAGGCCATCAAAATATCCTGAGTCGTCTGTCACATGACCAATCCAGCAGGTCAAAACCTGACAAAGACCTGCAGGGACAACACAAAACATTGGGGCAATCTACACAGAGTGCAGATACAGATGCATGCGCATCTCCGAGATCCAGATCTGAGATCTGCATCTCCGTAGACCGCTTACACGTACGCATGTACGCAGAGTGCTGTACAGCAGATCCGGATCTGACGCCCTTGTAGCCACAGTCTACTGCAAAGCGGCTTACGGAGATGCGCATTCATCCGGATTTGCACTCCCGTGTAGATTGCCCCATAGTTTGCTCTATAACAAGTAAGTCCAGTGAAAGATATAATATTTTACTCAAAGCAATAATCTTTTCTCATGTGGCCTAATTAATGGAAAAAATCATATTAAATCAGAGTATTAAAATAAAATGTGCTGTTCCAATAACTGTAATTTTTGATTGTTTTGATATGGACAATATCTATAATAATATTTCCAATCATTTTTTGAAGTAAAACTTTGCTGGTGGTTTGAAGTACCCACAAGGATTGTGAATCTGTCTAAAAGCAATTTCGGCAAATTACAATCTTGACATGTATTTTCACCTGTAGTGCAAAATGAAGTTTGCTGCATTAATGCTCGTTTGGGATGGACAGCCACATTTTTGTTTTCAAACAAAAGATAGGAAGATCAGGTAATAATGGAATGCTGAAATTGTTAGTAGACTAAATATTATTTTTTCACCCGATAATATGAGTATGTTTATGTAATAAACATGAGAAATTAACTTACAATGCTAATAATTTAGTGGTGTGTAGCTTAACCCCACAATTCATTTCACTTTGAGCTTTGATGTAATGTATTTTGAGAGATGTGATGATAACATACACATGTCACCATGGCAACAGTTATTATGGATTTCCTCCAATAAAAATAAATGCACTCGGAATATACCACAGATGAAATGACAAATGATATTTGCACTGAATGTTTATTAAATGTCTGCTTCAAAAATGGTGCACAGAATATTTCATTACTCCACACACATATGTTAAAAGCATAGGTAGAATAGATTTCATATGCAATATTAAATGTTTTATTAACACCACCATTTGTATCTATATAATACAAGTATTATTTCATAGACTTAAGTTCAAATAAAACAAAAATATGATCACAATTTTGACAGCTTAAAAATTGTGTTAATTGTGTTAAGATTTTCATTCGCTAAATTAGAATGCTGTTTCAACAAAAATCCTTGTAAATTAAAATGTCATCTTCAAAATGTCTATAATCATGTCAAAAATATGTAATATCTTTTTCAGCATATGGGATAGATGTAGTACACTAGATTTATAAGCAAAGCCAAATGTCTACGAATTACCTTGTTTGAATATTTCTAAACTTCACAAAACAGCATTTTTAGCTTACCTATGGGAAGCTTTTTGTCAGCAACTCGCTTGACTTTCTTCAGCCCCATAGGTAAGCTTTTTGTCAGCAACTCGCTTGACTTTCTTCAGCCCCATAGGTAAGCTTTTTGTCAGCAACTCGCTTGACTTTCTTCAGCCCCAAACTTGTCACGAAATATCTTAATACTACATTTTCCATTGGCAATATTACCTCATGTAGGCCTACTGTGTTTCTGAAAATAACATAACTTTAATTTAACACCTATTTTGTCAGAAGTGGAAGTGGCAGCTGGATGCCTTTAATCGTCTATTAAAAGTATCATCAGATATTTTTTATGGTACTCTTTCTATATACATAAGAGTTCTTTTCATAAAATACCAACGAGCACTTTCACACCCTTAAAATATGACAATGTCCTCCTGCCTATAGTGTATTACTGTATGTATGGTCCATTGCTGCCGGGATTGTAAAACAGACAGACACGCATAAATGCATGTCTGATGGATCAGAACTGCACCATAGAGAACCAGGAACCATCAATCCAATATTTTCACTCTACAATTGTGCTGTTATTAGATTTATGATTTCATTTCATTTCATTTCATTTTTTTGTTATCCTTGTGATATCAAATTTATAGTTTATTGTAAGCAAAACTAAGCATCAGTTTAATTGTGAATAAGCACAATGGTGATATGACAGAAATCAGGGAAGGGGTGTTCTAAAAAAATCTGATCATTGCCTTGATTTGAATTATTATTCTTGTCTTGTTTTCAACATTTTCCAATTGTCACTTTTTCTAATGTTGCATGTAAAATTGAATCTGCTCTCTCTGTCTCCCATTACGCTACTGGTACCTATTGCTATGCCTCTGAGAAACTGAAAGGCAGGTGAATATTTCTAAGATGGACACTTGCTTTCAAAATGCACACATGACTGATGCATCAAATAAAACAAATCATTCAGTTAGTTTCCGGTCAATGATACAAAATCAAATAAATTAACAACGATGGTTTTGAACAGATCTGCGTCCCTTTAACTCCTGACATTTGAGTCATTGCAATGCAATTCATTTATGCCTGTGATGTTGACAAGTGCTAGCATTGGCTGTACTCAATGTGCACATGATGAATAGACATAGTTTATAAAATTATATTTAGATGTGACAAAAATCCAATACATTTTCAATTTATAGAGCATGGAGCAACATAATTTTGTGATTTCAACCTCACATATTTATATTTATGTCCAGAACAGTTTTTTTTTAAATAAAAAATATTTTAAAATCAAAATTCCACAACTTTTTTCCTTTGATTTTTAAAATCACATATTCAGTAATTGACTTAACAATTTGCTTTCATTTTAGACTAAAATATACCTCACACATTTTTTGGATACAGAATCTCATTCTTTTTGACAAAATGATTTCATTTCTGGATAGGTTAGTATAAGTACGTTTTGCACTACCTTCAGTAGACAGCACCTTAACAGAACATGGTCAGATTTCAAGGAAAAAACCACTTTACTACTTCATGAAAAGATAGCCACTCGAAAAAGGTGTCAGTTTCAAATTTCAGTTGAATTGATCAAACCCTTTTGATTTAATTAGCGAAGCTGTATGTAACTTCACTCTCAAAATTAAATAATGGTCACCATTAAATCAGGTTAAATTAGCACTTTTTCTCTGGTATCTCCAAAACGGAACTGGTCTCAGCTGTGAAATTTTACAAAGTATGAGAAGAACATACACATTTTGATGCAAAAATGTCAAAGTTGGAAAATAGATTTAAGTATAGTTTCTTTAAGAAACATATTTCTTATCATCACAAAGGTGTGGATGTGCATAGTTAAGAGCAATTTACTATCAGAGTTGATGATTAAAATCATCAAATGCAAATACACGAAGCTCTTGGGAATGACCTGGTTTCATTGTAATACTTGCTGAATGTATTTGGATAAACAAAAAACAAAATGAGAATCTCCATCTCCATTTTATAAAGTTGGGGGTGGACAAATGCTGTTTTCACTGCAAAGACCCACATTTATTAACAAAAAATGTACAAATTTGATTTTTGTTTCCTTCTAAGATTTTAAAAATTATGTAAATTTAAATCACCAATAATGACCATCTGGCAAAAAATCATCATAGCTGTTGGAGTTAAAGTTGGGGTGGCCAAATGATGTTTTCCCTGTAAAGATTCATATTTATTAACACTAAATATATGCTTTACATTTTCCTTTTTAGATTTTAACAATTATGTACATGAAAATTACAAATAATGACAATCTGGTTAAAATTTTCTTGACAGTTGGAGATAGCAGTTCAAATTTTTCAATACTATGCATATGTGAAATGCATATCTAATACTGAAAATTTATGAACATTTTGCTAAGTATTTACGATTCTTAAAAGAATTATTACAAAAATTCCTGATATTTGACCTTATTTGGACATACAAAGTATTTTCTGAAGCATCGTAAGCATCAGTGAAACACACTTTAGTTTGTTAAATCAACATAGGGACACTGAGAGATGAACAAAGTCCAACATTTTCAAAACCTTTAAATCACAAATGGATCTTACATCATGTCTTTCAAAAGCTGAATGCACAAGTCTATCATTTTTATCCTGTTTTTTAGCACTGAATTTACTTCTCTGTTACCTCCTCAAGCTATTCCAACAAAACCAAGCAAACAGGAACAATGTGTAAAACCCAAATTGGTTTATTTTACACTCATGCTCAAAAGTATTTCTGCATAATTAAAAACGTTCAGAAACCTAATTTTTTTTTATAATAAACGACCTACAATCATCAAAGTCTCATACTAATAGGTAACTTACCTGTTCAATATGAATAAATTGATGTTTCTTTTAATATTTAATCTTCCATTGCCATAGAAATGGCTGATTTCATGGGCCATATATACAAATATACCACAAGTACAAATCTCATTAATATGTAACTTGTAAATTTTTCATATCCTCATTATTACCTTGTAACTGGATAGAATATTTCAGGTTGTAAGTTTTAAAACAAATGCGCAGAAATGTATAAACTCGTTTTTTTTATGTGCAGATGAAAGTAGTAATGTCCATTACACACCATATTTTCCAAATGCAATGAATGCAATTCCTTATTATTAGTTCGATAATTATACAATATAGACTTTGTCAAAAAATGATGAAAATCGGAGTAACGCCTTTTGAGATATGACTGAATAAAGTTTTTGAGCGGAAATACTTTTGATTGGGAGTATATATTTGTTTGTGAATGAATTTGACACAAAATTGACAGATGAATTTATATATAAATAATTTTAAACTACTAAATTGAAGGTACATTTTTAAACATCATGTCACTAATTATTATCAGGTTGAAAATTCATTTGTGCTCTGTTGATATGATTTTACTATATGATTTGATTTTACAAACGACACCTGTTTTCGGTCTACAAATCTCATTAGCATTAATTAAACTGATTTAACTTGGACAATGCTTTCAAATGACCTTCACAATAATTTCAAATGATATCAATTTTGCAATGAAACAATGGCAACGTAATTAACATTATCCAATTATCCACTGCAAATGGAAATTGATTTACATCAGTTCAAAATATAGCATTATGTATCATTACTATCTTTCAAGCCAAGGTGAAATATTCAATTAAAAGACTCTTGACCATCATTAAATATTGCATATATTGACAAAACATAGTAAATTGAAAGCAAAACATTGAAAATGATATCGCTTCATAATTCAAAATCACAATCCCTAAAATATGAAAAGTCAGTGAATAAATCATGTTACAAATATTTTTCATTTTTTCATGTTTTTAAAAATATAAATCCTTTTAGGTTTTGTAATTATCATATCAAAATATCAGGTAGTTACTATTTTGAAACAAACTTACAATTATCATGCTATCTACAGTTGATAGCAAATGTCATTATTTTAATGATGAAGCCTCTGTTTCTGTATGTATATCTGTTCTTTTGCAATTTATAGACTATCTGCAGTAGACAACAATAAATAGCTCACAACAAAACAGTCACGGGAGACTACAAATTCAGTTTATAAATTCACAGGAAGCTATCAACCATACACATGGCTCTATCTTCCAGTAATAATGGAAACGTTGCATGTAGGCCGACAAGCTTAGTTCATAGTGGGTATTCCAAAGCTGTGTATACACCAGATGGCAAACATTACATACATGACTCAACACAATTGACGAGATAAAAATGTAATTACACGCACAGGTTTACAAATATGCTATCAAATATAAATTTGTTCTATGGCTATGTCTGTATCGGCCAGCAAAATAATAAAAATTGAAAAAAACACACCTTATGTTAACTCCTTAAGAGCCATAGAATGCTTGAACATTTCTAGCAAATAAAGAAAAACTTTAAAAATAAAATAACAAAAATTATTAGTATCTCTAAATTGCAACAACTTATATCAAATTTGGCATCATTTTACATCTTGTAATGTCTTTAAAAACCTCAGGAAAAATAGTTGCAATATTATGGCAGCTAAGATGACAAATATTTGGAAAGGCCAAATTTCAAAAATTGAATCTTAAAGTTAATTCGGATCTAAAGGGGTTGAAAATGTATATACTTCTAACATACCTAATGCACACAAATATGTAGAGTCAATTTTGTCCCTACAAGGTAAAACAAAAAACAATATGACATGCTGGTAATTCACCTGTAGATGTTTTTATAAAATTGTAGTATTATCAAAAATTATGTTCTGGTATTGTATTTTTTGTATGAGGTCTGTTTGTATCTCAGTCAGATATTGAGTATTTATTGAGTAGTTTGATCTAAATGAAAAATCGCTATACAAAAACCCAGTTATTATTATTATTATTATTTAGAGTCAGAATATTTAAAGATGTAGATGTAGATAAAGAATTGATACTATCAATTAAGAAATACTGCAATTAGCCACATAGGCCTACACAAAACAATGTTGTTTTCACTGCTATCAGCAGTAGATAGCACATATTATACAAAATACATATGGTTCTCTACACAAGGTTTCTATACAATCACACATACACTGTACAGACACCTGTTAATCAAGTTACTTTGCTACTATACACGTCTAAGCATGATACATCATGGTATAGCCAGCTCAAGGTCAAGTTGGTTTTGCCTGCAACAATTTTAAATTAACCTTATCTGACAACTAAAAGATGCCAATATTGGATGAGTGATAGTTTACTTAAAGTAGCATTTTATTGACCTAAGCTGCAGTATATTGACCAAATCGTTTTTGATTGATGATAATTAATATTTGAAAAACAAAACTGCTGTATTTCTTTTCAATTATTCAAATTAGATTGTATTGTAAGTGATCTACATGTATAGATAGCAGTTATAATAGCTGGGTGTATTTACAAATAAACATGTTGCTGCGATTGCTTTAATAGCATTAATTTTTTGCTGTTTTTGACCATATCAATGTACATGTAACCTAATGGAAAATCTATTATTTGAGCTTGGACAAAATTTTTGGTTTGAATATGCTTACTTTTTCTGTTATGTGTTGAATTAAATTCGGGATCCCGAATTTAATTCCACGTATATTAGTATAGGAAAGAATGTATGTGCTTTTTATCAATTTTTCTGTAGCAAAAAAGTTTTTGTAAAAAAACACATGAAAACACCTCTAGATAGCTATATTCCTTCATTTTTACTCAAAACCATTTCTGATCAAAATATTTATATAGTACTGCTTTAATTTCAACAGAGTACAACATATTGTCAAATAATGTAGAATTGATTGTGTGATGGCTCAGTTTAAGTATTTATTTTTCATTAAATTGCTACACAGCTTTTGAAGCCCTGACTTTATGAATGATGCAGAGGTAAAGGTTAGTAGGTGCTTGATGAAAAAAGGAAGAGCCACAGCTTGATGGATGAGTAGCACTGGTTATCTAAGGGTCATTCTGATTGGCTAGTAATAACATGTAATCACTTGCACAAGCCAATTACAATAAGGGTCTGATAGGCTACAGTACCTTGGCTAATTTTTGCATCTTGATATCAACTTGGCAAATTGTTGTCATTGGTTCAATGATTGTAGTTTGATGTCTCAGCTTTTTGTTCAAAAAGTGCACATTGCAAACTGTTCACTATTAAATAAAGATTCAACAACTCACTGTATCTCCTTATACAGGAGCGTACCATTGTTGATTTGTGATGAATCCACAGTTGATATTCAAATTTACGCAGAACACAAAAGTTGGCGCACTGTTCATCGCACGCCGGCACTTAAAGCACATGCAAAACCCGGTGCTTGGGAACAATTGAAAACATCAAAGCAACAAACATTCAAAAACTAGCTCTTTACTTCAGATTCTCCTAAATATTTTATGTAGATGAGTAGGCCTATCTGTTAAATTGAGGACATTTAGAATTTAATTCATACGTTTTCATGAACATTTTCATTGTTGAAAGGTATTCAAACATGCTACAGAGTTGTTCATCGCAAATCAACAACTCTGCATCCGATGCGTCGGTGTATTTTTATCACGCCCGGGTGGCTAAAGCCACACCCGCGCAATAAAAATATGCAGACGCACGATGCATAATTGATTTGCGATGAACAACTCTGTTGCGTGTTTGAATACCTAAATGATACCATTTAATTCTCATGACACTTCTAAGAGGTCGAGATATCTAGCCATCTGAAAAATACCACAAGCTACATATCTTGACCTTTTCCTTTTTAAAACCCATTTGCATTGCTGATTATTAATAAAATATCTGAAGAGTTTCATTTTTATAGCTGAAAGGCATAAATATTTCTAATGTCTAAGACTTGCAAAAAATTTAACTGAAGGGATATTACAAAACTCTAAGATGTATATGAACAGTTTGAAAAGCTTTTTAAATACATTAAAATCATCCTTCAAGTTAATGCAACAATTTTGCTTCCAGGCAATGATTTTATTTTTTTCACTACTAGAAATCACTATTCCTGGAACAGATACACCTTGAAAGGGACTAGCCTAGATTCCACGTAGAATTAAAAACTTATGGAAATGCTTTAAATAAAGCTTTAAAGTGTAGTAAAATCCAAAAAACTACAAAAATTTACACAGAAATGGCTCAAATTAACAGTGAATTGATTTGCAATATATCTATATGTGATGGTGATGTGACTATCCAGTGTTTTCTAAATCCTAAATTTGTACCTCAGATGGATTTACCAGATAAAAGATCAAATGAAGCTCTTGGGGGATAAGTTAATACATTTCGAAAGAGAAAAATTTTATCAAAAATAATTTTGTTTACCCATCATAGGTGTGAAACTAGAAACACTTATTCAACCATTTTTTGTTGCCGGCAACAAAAAATACAGCTGGTAAATAATTTCATTTTTTTCCTCTGTTACACAAATTCAGCGGAAACTACTGGTAGGATATGTTAGTATAATCATGCACTAACGATACATCTGAAAAAAATATATGGTCAGAAAATCAGCGGACAGGATCTAGGCCAGTCCCTTTAAGGCTTAAGCATCATTTGACTATTAGCAGCCTTAGTCACCCTTCACAGTGCATCATAAAGATTCGCCCTTTCTGAACATATTACCAACTGATTGGGTTCAAGTGTGCAATATTTGTTTTGCTGAATAGATGGTTCCACACTTAGATAAAAAGACCTATTACTAAATCTTGTCTATAACATCAATCCCTTTAACAACATCCAACATTTGCCACATCATTGAGGCTCCCTATTGAGTAAAGATGACACCTTATAAACATGTGAAGCACATGTCTGCACATCTTATTCAATCTAATGTGAATAAAGGTCAGACTTTGTCAAGTTTTGAAATCTATGGGCACAAACTCTATTTAAAAACATTTATAGCTCTGAGCATAGACTCTTTAGTTATGAAAGGTTAAATAGAAATAGAATATGGTCCAGAATCTTGTATTACAGTTAAATTTGGTACATACACTATATTAAGTGCTTACTATAGATTAAAAAATAGTGGGAACAATATGAATCATATACTAGAACATTTTGTTAGTTCAGTACGTTATTTGTACATTTGGGCTCTATACTGTGATGTGACAGGGCCTTAATTCAGTTGCAGGAAACGAAACAAATTGTTTGTATCTATGACTATACATTTGTTTGAATTATTTTATATAACATTTGAAAACTAATTTCTCAAGAAAACAGCTAATATTACAAACTTTGTAGCTAATTTTACAGGTTGTGCTAGCAGGTTTGCTTTGTCAATATTTTTTGAGTAATCATGGAGTTTGTTGAAGTATAATAATTATCCTATTATAAACATTCAAGATTCTAATTTCTATATATTTTTATGTCAACAATATTCAAATTTTTTTGTGGTTTGTCATAATTCAAGCCTGTAGCCAGGAGTGGTTAGGGGGAAATTGAAAAAGTTCTACCAAGAGACACTCCTATAAATCTAACCCCTAAATAGCATGAAATGAAAACTCTACACCTACAGGCCTGTAATTGTTTTAGGAGGATTTGCAAATTTCCTGAAAATTCACAATTCACTGCATAAGTATTTACAAGCCTGCAATATTTATCCTCTTTAACACTTGTATTCACAAGCGTGTTAAGCAGCCTCCTGGATGTCTGATGTGCAGCCTGCATCAGCTAATCATTTACAACAGAATACACTTAGCTCCTTAAATGTGCTCCATCTAGATTCCTTGACAAATGTGTCGGGAAATATCGCTCCAATACACACATCTGTGTTTCCTGGCTGCCTCCATTATCATATTGATACACAACGTTATGAATGTCAATTGATTCAAATTATCTCATTTTCCTTTAATCAACTGAAAGAAAACAATTTTGTTTTGAGAAAAACTCATTTGGGGGAATTGTATACTTCTTTTTTATCAATTTATGTAGAGAATTAAAATTTGGCAAATCCATGCATGAATAAGTTGGCAATCTAATTTAAATCAACAGTAAATTGTGTAGAAATACCAAAAACCTTTCTTCTAATTTTGTTTAAAAGATATAAACTAGGATTTGACTTTCAGATAAGCCTGAGTTGGCAGGAAGTTATTTGATTTTAAACATTAGCCGTGTTTTCACGAAGGTTTTTGCTTGGTTTAGAAGACTCGCGTCTAAAGTTAAACCAACCGCTAAGCCAGAGTGTCTGTCCTCACTGTGAATTTAGACTCTAGTCTAGCGAAAGAGGTCAAAGAACTTTCGCTAACCTAGAGTCTAAATCTTACCGTAAAATGAGCCATATGAAATCGGAAAACGTAAACAAAGATGGCGAGGCTTTGCACAAGAAGACCGATCTGTGCAGAATTATGTCATTATTATTGCCGTAAAGTTCTTGTTAGACAGTTCAAGTCAGAGCTTTCTAGTCTTCCACTAATTTATCGCTTGAAAAAAAAAGACGATTGAAATGTACACATTTGGAACATCATTCAAGTACAATTTCAGTACAATTCTAGTACAAAATTTGCACTACAATTGAACTAAAGTGTACTCGAATGATGTTCCAAATGTGCATTCCGTACTCGATTTCTACCAGTGAGAATTACTCGTTTCATATCTTATATATTTGCCACAGAAATACAGTGCTAAACTGCTATATGAGCTTATATGGAAGTAAATGCATTATGTGCTGACAGGGAATGGCGTGTGCAATCGCCGATTTCCCGAAGGTCACATCATTGACTCTCGGTTAAGATAAAAGATCGCATCTTCACGGCGTTTTGACTCTCGGTTAAGACTCTCGGCTAAGCAAGATTAGTTTAGCCGAAAGATAACCGCTAGAAAGTCTTACGGTTAAAATTCACTAATTAGACTAGAGGCTACAGAAATGAGTTGCATCCTGACGGCGCTTAGCCGAGAATTTAGACTAGAGGCTAGCGAATTTGGCGTTAACCGAGAGTCAGTGGGAACGCGCCTATTGTAAACTAACATCATCTTTTATCAACATCATATGATATTAAGACATCTATCACCTATCACAGATAGCATGCTATTGAGGCATTAATTCTGCCTTTCATAGGTGATTGTCAGTGCCAACTAGACACATGATATGGGCAAATGCACTTGTCAGAAAACTGGAACTACTTGACACATGCTAAATAAAGACTGTCCACTTGTCCCCTTTACCACTAGCCTGTCCCTTCTGATAATCATAATAAACTATACACCTATTCTGACACTTAAAGTAAACCACTTCAAGGCCCTGCCATGGGCGCTATCTTGTTATTCACATCATTACACTGCATTCAATAGATGAACCTGTTATCTGATATGGATAGTGAACTAATTACACAAACTATTTTAAAGCTTGGGATGATATGACAGTGATTTGATGAAATGGCTGAAAAATAACTGGCTATGTTGAATCATGAGCA
>JXSR01S005988.1:15933-26348 GCA_000969725.1 Ophiothrix spiculata
CTAGGCATATAATATTAAATTACATTGTATATTAAATTACATTGACGAACATCATTCTTATAAGTCAATTTAGACCACAATGGCGATAAAAAATCCAGTAGACGGGTCTCATACGGCATGGTTGGAGACTTGACACTATTATTCAATATTAAAAGTTGAAAGTAAACCCAAGGAATGTTTAAATATATCATTCACTTGGTAAATATATCTGTAGAGTATGATGTTTTGATTTATAAAGATGTTACTTGTATCTTGAAGTCACAAAGATGGAATTTTAAGCCGATTTTGTCGAAGTATTTTGCAATTTTAACTTGATTCACAGTATATGTATGAGTTAGGCATGCTATGAATTAATTTATTAAACCATCTTTGTGTTAAACCAAATTCAGAGGCGTAGCCAGAGGGGCGTGGGTGCCAAATAAATCAATCAAGAGCCTGAGAGGCGTACCAGGTGTGCCAGTCCCCCCTGGAAAACTGTCAGTGGGGTTTGCAGTTAGCTTATAAATTGGTAAAGCCAGAATCGTAAATTAATAAAAGCCCAGTCATGCCAGTTGGGAAATACGTTCACATAGCTAGCTAGAGGTTGATTATACGCATACGTGTGAAGAAGCAGGCAGTGCTTAATTGCAGTGAGTATAGCATACGCGGTCAGTGTGGAGAAAGTAGGCCTATATACGGTCGGTCAGTGTGAATTACAAGCAGCATGTTGGCATGTTATACACGTTCAGTGTTGATATTTAATAATGTTGGTCAGTGTGGATTGTATTGTTACCGTTCAGCAGTGTGAAAAGTGGCGAGCGTCAGTGTGACTTGTGTATCGTCAGTGTCGAAACAAATTCACACTGACCGCCCATCCACATTGACCAACACCACACTGACGCTACGTGTCACGTTGACGGATAATATAGGACATATGGCTTGCCGTAGTTAAGACATGTACACCCACAGCACAGTGCAAGTGGTCAGTGGAGTATGAAGCTGAAACAGGAATAAGTGGTGATCACATTAATTGGAAGCAAATCTATTGTATGACATTTAAATGTTCTATTGATACAAAATGTCATTATTTTCAGTTTAGATTTATACATAAAATTCTTCCAACTAATGAATTTTTGTGTTAAATTGGGATTCAAAACAATGCCAAGTGTTCTTTTTGTAAAAATGATGTTGAAACAATGAAGCACTTGATGTGGAACTGTAATTTGGTGTCACCCTTCTGGAAGGAAGTTGGTGAGTGGCTTGAAAGTTTAAATATCATCATTGATATTTCTTATATGCAAATTTGTTTTGGCATTCACAACATTGAGGATTCAACTTTTGTTAATATGCTTTTTATTTTGGCAAAAAAATATATTTATCGGTGCCGTGTCCAAGAAGAAAAGGTTTTTTTCTCCGATTTTAAAGCTTGGGTATTTTTTATGGAAAAAGTGGAAAAACATATTGCTTTTAAAAAAGAAAAAGAACATTCTCATTATAAAAAGTGGGGACCTTTGACGAGACTCACTCAATTGTAAGTCGCTCTTGAATGCAATTTTATTTACATCAGGGAGCTTCTACATGCTTTTTGTACTTCATGCATACATGCATGATGAGTACATTGCTTTGTAAATTTATTTTTGGTATTGAACATATATTCGATGCACTGAATACCTATTGATGGCTAATGTCTTTGTATTGTGAAATGTTATATTTATTTTTTCATGTGAATTATGTGTTTCAAAAAAAGAAAAACACAATAAAAGTCACCAAGGTTCCATGTGCGTCCTTGGTGGGAAAAATAAACAAAAAGTACCTGATGAGGTACAACATGTGTGTAGTAAACATGGTAATGTGTTTAAAGAGAATTTGGGTACCATGAAAAAACACACAGCGAAATTGCATGTCAAAGAAAATGCCGTTCCAAAATTTCACAAAGCCAGGCCTATTCCGTACGCCTTAAAACCTGCTGTTGAAGAGCAGCTGATCAAATTGGTGGCAATGTTAGGATTTGTGGTGATTACAAGGTCACGATTAAATCACAGTTAGAAGTTGATAAATACCCTTTGCCCACTGCCCAAGATCTCTTTGCTACTCTGGCTGGTGGTAAATATTTCACATGTTTAGATTTAACGCAAGCTTACCAACAGATGAAACTTGATCCAGATTCGCAAAACTACTTGACGGTGAACATTTTTCGCGGCTTATTTGCACATACTCGGTTAGCGTATGGTGTGACTAGCGCCCCCAGTGTTTTCCAACATGCAATGGAACAAATTCTTCAAGGTTTGGACGGCATTATTTGTTTTCTTGACGACATTTTGATCTCTGCCGCAAGCAAGGATGAACATTTGCAGCGTCTTGATGCGGTATTGGCACGACTTGAAGAGTACGGACTAACGGTCAAACAATACAAATGCAAATTTATGCAAACTGAAGTAACTTACCTTGGTCACGTGATCAGCGAGCGTGGTATTTCGCCGACCCAGGACAAGCTGCAAGGCATTGATGATGCTCCGGTGCCACGCAATGTAACTGAACTCAAGTCTTTTCTGGGACTGCTAACAGTATTATGGGAAGTTTATTCCCAACCTGAGTCACATGATACATCCGCTGAATAGATTGTTATGTAATCATGTGCCGTTCAGATGGACCAGAGAATGCAATGACGCTTTTCAGCAAGCCAAAGCCGCATTGTATTCAGAAACTTTTTTGACTCATTATGATATGAAGCGCCCCCTATTGTTAGCATGTGATGCTTCAGATTACGGTATTGGGGCTGTGCTATCACATGTTATGGATGACGGATCGGAAAGATCCATAGCATTTGCATTGCGCACGCTTACCAGCAGTGAACGTAACTATGCCCAATTGCACAAAGAGGCACTTTCGCTGGTGTTTGGGGTGAAAAAATTTCACCAATACCTATTATGCTAGACATTTTACTCTGATAACTGATCACAAACCGCTATTGGCAAAATTAGGACCAAAGTGTGGTGTGCCTACCCTAGCAGCAGCCAGTTTACAGCGTTGGGCAATTGTTTTGTCTGCATATCATTATGACATCATATTTAAGAGCACCGGTGAGCATCTCAATGCTGACGCGCTTTCACGGTTGCCAGTCACACTAAAAGATGGTGAAACCAGAGTAGGCGAAGAAGCGAGTGTATTTCACTTCTCAATGATAAATGAATTACCAGTCACCGAAACGCGCAAGGACCGCATACTCTCGAAAGTTTTTGAGTATACAATGACTGGATGGCCAAATCAAGTGGATGAACAATTGAAACCTTATTTTCACCGCAAATTGGAACTGTCTGTTGAATGCGGCACAGTGTTGTGGGGTCTTCGTGTTTGTGTACCAACTGTTCTACAAGAACGCGTGCTTAATGAACTTCATAATGAGCATCAGGGCATATCACGAAAGAAATCGCTCTCAAGAAGCTACTTCTGGTGGCCTAAACTAGACACGGACATTGAACAAATTGCCAAAAATTGTCAAACTTGTTTGTCAGTGAAGAACCGACCAGCTGCAGCACCACTGCATCCATGGCGTTGGGCGACACGTCGTTTTGAACGTATTCATGTTGATTTTGCAGAAAAAGAAGGGAAATATTTCCTTGTGCTAATTGATGTATTTTTCAAATGGTTGGAAGTCATAGTTGTGCAAAATATCACTACAAGTGCACTGATTGAAGCTCTGAGACCAATATTTGCAGCCCATGGTCTTCCAGAAACTATCGTTAGTGATAACGGACCTGCTTTTATCTCAGCAGCATTCACTGAATGTTGTGCACTCAATGGTATTGAGCACAAATTGACTCCACCATACCATCCAGCGAGTAATGGCTCAGCTGAGCGCTCAGTTCAAATCCTGAAACAAGCATTGAAGACTAGTCAGTGCTCTGGCTTGAGTTTGCAACACAGAATTGCCAATTTGCTTTTAGCTTACCGAAACACTCCGCATGCTACAACAGGTTGCACCCTAGCGGAACTGTTTTTGAAATGCCAACCCAGAATTAGACTAAGTCTTATGAAGCCATCACTCGCCAAAGTGGTACAGGGTAAACAAGACAAAATGAAACAACAGCATGATGGAAAAATTCCCCTTCGTGAATTTCTCCAAGGTGACCATGTGAACGTGCTTAATTTCCGTGGGAAGGAAAAGTGGTTGTCAGCAGTGGTATTACAGCGGTTAGGTCCTGTCACATAAGTCGTTAAGTGTGGTAAGAACATTCGGTATGTTCACATTGATCACTTATCCAAGGGTTGTGTCAGTTCAAAAAAACCTCCTGATTACTCTACTGCAGAGTGGGATGATTTTGATCCAAACCTGCCTTCCACTAATAACGCGCGGTTGCCTGATATGAGTGGTGTGCAAGTTTTACCGCAAGCTCCGGTAGCAAACACTGACAACTTACCAGTACCTGCCAAGAGATATCCTCAGCGTGAGAGAAAAAAGCCTAATAGGCTGGACTTATAAACTGTGAACTTTGCAATCAGAAAAAAAAAAACTGATTAGCCGCGTTTGTTTACATGTTGATCATGTAAAATGGAGTTATTTGGCAAAATTGTTATGTGGAAAAGGCAACTGTTGTGTTTTAAAGAAACAAACTAACAATTGCAAAAGTCAGCAGCTTGTTGTGAGCAAATTGATTGCCAAGTTTTGCCTCAAGTTTGAACTTTGAATGTTTTGTTGTTTGTTCAAAACTTTGCATCCAAGAAAAACAAAATAGCTTGGACAACTACATTTAATTGGACAAAAGTCAGAAATCATCTGTGAGTCAATGAAAGTTGGTAGTTTTGGACTTAACTGATTTTTTGGTGTTTCAAAATGTTTGCAAGTTGTATTTTAAAAAAAGAAGCTGTTGACCTATGAAAGCAACAGTATTTTTTAGGTTCAAATGACATGTTCATACTTCTGTGATATTCAGCTATGTTTGGAAAAACCAAATGGGTGATTTTTCGATATGAACCAAAATTGAGCTTTCAGGCTGGTGGGAAGGCTTATGCTTAAGGGGGAGGAGTGTAATATATTGAGATCCTTTACATTTAAAGTCCCCAATTTTCAAATAAACTGGCTCATACTGTGTTTTATTATAACATTTTCAACCCATTTTTTTAGCGATTTTTAGCTCCATAACTTCATAATTCATGGGGAATAAAATCCATATACACTTTTTTTTAAACAAATCCAGTTCTACAGGGCCCCCAAGTTGGATAAACCGGGCAGCATATACATACCGAAACATTTTGAGAACACTGCCCGTATTTAATCTTTGAGTTAAAATTTCTCTGAAAACATCAAAATAGCAGAAACAATCGACAGGAGTGAATTTGAAGAACAATTGGGGTCACTTTTTTGTGATACCTGACCATTAAAAAGGGTTTATTGGGCAACTTATTTAACAGAAGCCGAAATAAAAACTAGAGGTCGTTGGGTTGAAAAGGGGTCTATTAACATAATTAACCATAATAAAAGTGACAACCCCTCCCCTCGGGAGTCACCTGCAATATACGTTCGCCGTAAATGAAATAGGTCATTATTCAAAGGTCGTCCTCAAGTTTTTAGAACTCCTCTACTAAAACATCATTTAAGTTTCAAGTGTCGAGACCCCCGGTCAAAATACCAAGTTCACCCCTACACCCCTGTGTACTAAGAGACATAAGTTGATCTACTTATCAGAGTATTATTATCGTAATTGAACAAATATATTTGCTACAATTATTCTTTTGTATATACAAACTTTGAATTCTGTTGTGCAAATAAAAATCTCACGGAGAGTCATAATAACACCAGAATCTGTTGTTCAATAAAAATATCTCGTGCCCTAGAGTCGTAAGATCATAATAACACAAGTTATTAAAGAACTTTGCATTTTTACTAAGGTATTGTGTTGAACCCATTCGAATGCTGCGTTCTTCTAATGTATTATTTATGAGGGCTAGTTTGTCAATAAGGAATAAGTTTGAAGTTTTGTCGTGACACCTGAACCTTGTTATTAACAAAGTATCAGACATTACCATGTATCATCATTGCGCATGCTCAATGCTCTATATTTTGCTTAGGCGGTTTAGGCGGTTTGAAATATAAAATCATCGATACTTCGCATTGGCGTGATTAATGACGCCCAATTGGGTGGTTTAGTCTAAGTTTTGATTATTTTAAGGCTAAATTGTTGCAATTTTAGGCTCCATTTGCATCGTAAAAGTCTGCGACAACAACTATATGCATTGTACGTAACATTAGGGGAGCTAACTTTACCACACTAGGCACACTATCAATAATTATTAAGACAAAATACTTTTTCTGCATATTTCTGTACAATATTTTTACCCATACCAATTAAAATGGGGTTGTTTGATATGGTTTAGCCTTGAATCTCGTCTATTTATCATTACTCTTTCAAAAACAAGAGGTAAGATTTACATGAAATCAGTAGCGCAATTTTGAATTAATCTACTCAACCCCATTTCATTCATAGCACTAGTATTGATTTACTTTAATTTTATAAATGTCCTTTTATTTGCCGAGAATACCTTTGACAAATTGCAGTCTGTCTGAAGTATGCCTTCAACTTCAAGAGCACAACCGATTTAATAGTACTTTGATTGAAGTCAATTGTATTGCAAATTTTGCAATGCATTGTATACGTAATATTTATTTGGTGCATGTTTGTACAGATGGGAATATGCAAAGAATAGTGACTAATATATACTCATTAATCATATAAATACATTTCTACGTTTTTACATCTCTAGAAAACATGCACAATTTTGAGCACAGTAAACATGATGTATAAGACGACATGTAATGACAAAAGGGACGTCAATCAATGATTGAGTTTGTATCTTGGATTTTACAAATTATTGCTGTATCTATGTTTCATACTTGAATCAAACTGACGCGTTATTATACTTTCTTTTGCCTCTAAAGAGTAAACAAGAAATAACCTAAGGTTAAACCACACACAATGCATTTTGTGCTAAGTAGATAATACACATGTTGAAATAGGAACCTATACCTTTAAGGTACCTTTGCTTTAACGCGTCACATTATGTTTTTATCACTGAAGTCAACATAGAAGGATTGATCTGATCACGATGCAAAACACATAATTGATTTCAAGTGACAATCTGAATATCATGGTACGAGGTATCATAAATGGTTGCATTTCAAGGTTGAACCACATAAACCAAATTACAACCTGATTTCCTCACGATCAAGTACATTCTGGTATCGTTATCCCTTATCCAGGTTTGTTACGTATTAAAAGTAGGTTGACTTATTGATTGTCTGTCTGAGCACTTTCCCTTGAAGTCAAAAACATCTTATGGTCACCATGTCATGTCCCTTAATCATAGATATATGGATGTCGGTGAGATTGCTCATTGATTGTGATAAGGCTGTTGGCTATTTTGGATCCATTGTTGAAAACAGAACGATTTCAGTCAGATCTACTTCTTTGGTACTAACGAATCAAGACCACTCCCTGTATGTTTATCGTGAACTTTAAACGGTATTATTTAGATACCTTGCAGCTGAATTATGTGTTTTTTTCAAACAGTATTAAATCTGTATCGCTCCTACACTAGAAGGCCGGGATCAAATATACGAGTAGTTTTCCGGATCATTTTATTTTGATCCTTTAAGGATCACTTTTGATCCAACGTGGATCGTTTTGATCCTTTTTCGGATCAATATATACAAATGGATCAAATTCACCAGGATCATTTTTGATCCGGTTTTAGGATCATTTTATTTTGATCCTTTTTGATTACAATATCAAAGTTTTGATCCGTATTTCTGGATTACTTTGATACGGAAAGGATATATTTTGATATATTTGATACCGCGTTTGGATCTAACGTGATCTTTTGTTTCATATTTCAGTACACCCCATATCCAGTATCCACTACATAGCCGGGAATGTAAACAATGGTATAAATACGATGATTTCACCACACTTGACAGCTGCCTGTCCCGTGGGCGAGTGGTTAGAGCGATGGTCTCGTAATTACATGGAGTGCGTGCGGCGTGGGTTCAAACCCTGCTAGGGTCACTTCAGTGAGATGTTTTTAGGCAGATTTTTATTTGATCCTTTTTTCGGATCAAGAATTGTGATCCTTATTTTTGGATCACTTTGATCCTTAAAGGGTAAGCTCATATTTGATACCTAAAAAGGCTCAAAATTTATCCTTTTTGTCTCATATTTGATCCTTCCTTTCTAAGAGTGTAGTTCTTAAGGTGCCCTTTACATCCGGTTGTATGTTGTTTTTGATCCATTATTGAAAACAGAACAATTTATGTTTTTGCACTTCATCACGTTATGTCTTTTTAGCCAGATTACTAAGTACGCAATATCTCTTTATGCTATTGTGTTATTTAGCTTATTACTGATTATGTAGGTACTATTTTCAAAGAGTACCAAAACTGGTTCACCCTTTAGTGCTTTAGGTGCCTTCAGCATGTTCAGATCCGTTTTTCTTTCTCTAACAAAACATTTGCAGCTTGATTTGAGTCACATATGCCAATCAGTATTCAGCAATCTTAATACCATCTCCGTTTATATACCTCATATATAGGTTACTGTCTTCTGATTGGTTAAAAGTGAGGGCTTGGATTTTACTAGGCCCGGGGCATATTTTTAACTAGGCCTGCTGAACATATTTTGCGCCGCCGGTATAACACGAGCAATACGCGCGCGACTATTGACCATCGGCCGTTTTAAGTGCAAACATTGTTCTTTTAACTAACCAAATGACAAAAATCTATAAATTCGCTATATAAAACGAATATTGACTGCTTTTTCTTCGGGGCATGGTTAAAATGTTTTCCCCTCGGTAATCTCAAAACCATGAATATGCCCTCAGCTTTGCTTCGGGCATATTCACGGTTTTGAGATCACCTCGGGAAAATAATTTAAACCATGCCCCTCAAAGCAGTCAATATTTGTATTTTATTTTCTTTATCCATAAAAAACAAAAAGGAAAAAACATTTTTGAGGTTTCATGAGGTATGATGCCCAAATTCAACAAGCCTGTAAACTTGCCAAAAGTAACATTCAATCCTCACAACTTAACGGAGAACATCTACGTGAAATAATTAGAAATTACCCAAATGCGTGATTCTGACATTTTTGTTGCAGCTTTTAACTGATTGCTTTCTTAAATCTTTGCTTTAGATATATATGTATCACTGCGTATAATGATGTAAGAACAGAAACCCATATATTTATGTATGACGTAAAAAGAATGTTTTCATCTTAAAGACACTATGTCATTATGCTTCGGTATTTTAACAATGTTTAGAAATTACTTAATAATATATTTATTGAAACTGAAAAGTAGCAAGTGTGCTGTCTACGTTCTAGAAACTGTATGTTTTCCCGTAGTTCATAACAACAACACACTTTGTAACATAATTAAGGGCCATGTTAACCCTTTGTTTTCAGTAACTCAGTAACGGATAATTGAATTCAAATAAAAGTATACGTCTTTAGAAGAGGATTTGCATACTGAACATGATGGTCAGGTCAGTTTTGGACCAAAATGTGAAATTTTGGCCCTAAGGTCCAAAAAAGTTCTAAAAATCGTGTTTTTGGCCCAACATTTTACGGGAAAGCTAACTAAACTTTGCTTTGGTAAAATTTTGAAAAAAATTAGAAATGCGTTCCTAGATATTGCTTTCTAGATTCTAAAAACTAAAATGGTTGAAAATTTTACCAAAGCAAAATTTAGTTAGCTTTCCCGTAACATTTTTGGGCCAAGAGAACATGATTTTTGGACCCTAGGTCCAAAATTACACATTTTGGTCTAAAAATAACCTGACCATCATGTTCAGTATGCAAACCCACTTCTAAAAACGTATATTTTTATTTGAATTTAATTATCCGTTACTGAGTTACAAAGCAAAAACCATTTCTGAAAAAAAGGTTGACATGGCCCTTTACAGCGATGAAATTTCAAATATTTTCCATTTAAGAGCATTACTCCCCGCATGAAAAAAAAAAAAAAACATTACGAACTGTATTACGTTCTCTTGTGACAAAACAAAACATAAAATACAAAGTTACGAAATTTCTAATCTTATCTTGATTACAACTTTTTATTTTTAAAGAGCGTAATTTTAACTTCAGAAATTAGAGTTTAGACATTTAGAATAGACTGTTCCGCGGTAACGTCTTCTTGTGAAAACCGATACGGTTTGATAACAGCATGCTTTATTTCATTGTCAATATCAGAACAAATTTACAAATTGGATAATATACCGTACTTTTCTATATAGACGCAGAGGTGCTATTAAACGAGAACAAATACATTCTGGACAAGCGTGATAACGCCATCCTTGATTAAACTACCTTTATTAAGGATACGTGAATAAACCTATGTTTTGCTTAATCTATTGAAACGCATTGAATCTCAAATCATCTGGAACG
>JXSR01S005991.1:37006-47459 GCA_000969725.1 Ophiothrix spiculata
GTTACCATAATTAGACACATTTTCATACATATCTCCAAAACAGAACATAACTCAGTTGTGAAATTTCACACGGGTTATGAGAAAAATATGAGCAATATTTTGGTATCAAAATCTCAAAAAAGTTTGGAAAAAAAGTTGAAGCAATCGGCCATGCTCCTTTAATAATTAGTGACATTTTAGAAAACTGTTTTAAGACCTGATTTTACAAACTACAAATGCAATGTTAGAAGTACTTTACTGACAAGAAACAATAAAAATGTGATTTTTCACTGATTATTCTGAAACTACATTTAATTTCAAACAGGTTTATGTATTCAAAGGTATTTGGCACCTGGAAGGCCTTTGATTTACTTAACAAAATATTTTTTCTAGTTATATCAGTTCGGCGGAACTCACAATTTCGGATACTCCGTATCACAATTCTGATACCCGTATCCGAATTCGGATTAAAAACAGCTGAAACGGGATACCAGCTGAAATGAATATTCAGCTTCGCCGCGCACCAAACCGGTATGTATAAAAGTCAATAACATTATCATCATTTGTCATCTAAATTGTAAGAAAGTATTGGCCAAATTATTTTGCCTTCTGTGATAAGACGCTATCATGACATGTTTCGAAGCTGTTCCACTGGAATTGCACAGATGAAAATAACATTTCCACAGATACATTTATCATAAATACAAGAAAGATGTTCTACACGTATTTGCCAGCTTGCGCCATCAATTGGTTTTCTGCGCCACAAGAGGAGTATCAGAATTCAGACACCCCTCCATATATCCTTATTCTGCTACGGGTATCACAATTTGGATACGAAATGTGCGTGGGTATCCGAATTCGGATACGTATCCGAATTGTGAGTTCCGCCGAACTGATATTGTATCCTAATGTGTTTACTAACTGCAGCACTTGTGGATAATCAAATGTGCTCTTAGTGATAACCATTCAGCCTGCTCAAAAAGGGCTGTTACTAAGGATTTTTCAATAATGATTTCAGAAATATATCTCAAAGTTAATATTTATCAGCAAGCATCAATATTCTTTATCAAACAGACAAATAATATCTCATGTTTGGGCAGCATTTTCAATTGCTGTTGTATGTACAACTTCAAATATTGATATCTCCCAATACATGTTTTCCTACATCAGATAAGATGTTATTTACATTGAGTTATTCCAATACTGGTATGTCAGTATGTCATAACATTGATAAATTGGAGCCCACATACCACAATTCTTGATAGTAGCACATTTGCATTCGGTCACACTTTTAGATAATTCAGCCTTATGTGACCATCCACCACAAATGGACTGTAAAGTGAGCCTCTAATCATTTTCACCATTTTTAAATATCACCATGTTGAAAACTTTGTGCTTTAGTGCATTTATGTGCAACATAAACATAGTAAACATTTTGTGAAATAATTCGATTTGATGAGATAACACCTCAACCCTTTTCTAGCTAAATAAAAAGATAAACTTATACATGAATAATAAAATTTCTAATTGATTCAGAACATTCGTTTTTAAGTTAAAAGCTTTTTAGCATTTAAAAATTTCCATAGGCTACTGTGTTGTAATTACTGTAAGGGATTCAACAGGAATTTTAAAATGACACATTTTCTCATTTTTCTCAAAAATGCAAGCACATTTGAAATAATGGTTTAGGGTTTGTAAATTATACCAGTCAAAGATTCTTCCCAGCTGAAAACCTCAATTTTGACAGTAGTGACCTTGAGAATGAAAAGTGGATACTGAATTGTCCCTTTAATTAACCTTTAGCTATTTGTTTGATATCAGTCTTGACACAATAATAGCTAACAATAATCATAAGCCATATGCTTCTGTTAATGAAATGTTTTTTGAAAAAACCTAGTTTGCATGTATTTTTACTCACAGTGAAAAACAAAGTCCCAAACATTATGTTTCAAAGCAGCTGGTACATGCTTATTTAACAAAAAAATGCATCCTGTCAATTTTAAACCTTAATTCTAATGTTTGTTCCAATTCACACATATACTCTATAAACAGTAAGTATGGATTGAGTCAAGTGGGACTCAGAAGAAATTACACAATAGCCAAGTTGAGATGGTCCCTTCCAATGCAAACAAAATACATTGTAGCATAATTTACTGGATGAAAAACAACTACCCCTGCAGCACAGCACCCAACTTTCCATTTCAAGAAAGGCTCCAAGCATTTTATGCTTACAATCCTAGCTACGATTTCAATCTGCATACAAAACCCAAACAAAATTGTAGCGCTATCTGTCGTAAAACCAGTGGCGTAACCAGCTTTGACCGTCCGGGGGGGCAAGACTCAAGAGGCTTCCCGATTTTTGTATTTGTTGGAAACAAAATTAAACGCGCGCGTAGCGCGCGCAAAAAGTATGTGGACAAATGTTTATTTTAGCTAAAAAACGCCTATTTTTGAACGAAATAATGGTTTCTTTCCCTTTTCCTTTCTCTTTTCCCTTTTCTCTTCCTTCCTTTTCTTTCTTTTTCTCTTTTCCTTTGCCTTTTCCCTCTTCTTTCCCCTTTCTCTTGTTCCTTCTCCCCTTTTTCTCTTCTTCCTCCCTTTCTTCCCTTCCCATTTTTTTGCTCTCCTTCCCGATTTTTTGGGGTCCGGGGGGGCAAGCTGCCCCCCCGGACACCCCCCTGGTTACGCCACTGCGTAAAACAGTCTATTCAATGCGTGCTGTCATGTTAGAGAAGCAATTTATTACATATATGGGTTTTATTGCCCAGCTCTCTGGGTACCAGCATAATACCTAGCAACTAGTCCTAGCTCTAACCTTTGACATTTCATATAAGATGAATCTGTGCTCTATTGTTGCAGAATAGCTTATGAGATTTATTTATAGTAAACTGCTTTCTCTTTATTTGATTTCTGAAAAAAAAAATCTTGATCACTGTCAATACAAATAAAAACAGTGAATTTACTCTTTCTCATGTAGTGAGAATGTCTTTGATTTGTCTTTGATTTGACAAATCTCTTGCTATAAGCGGGGGAAATGTGGTCGTTCATTCATATTATAATATAAATATTTCATTGATGATCTTCAAACCCACTGGCGTGTCCAAGAATGTTCCTTGCGGGGGGCTAAAGGGGATTTGCCGATTATGAGGAAGGCTGAATGGTACTAAAAACCATTAAAAACAGGCTGATTTTACATGATCTTGTGGGGGGCTTCAGTCCTCAAAGCTACCCCTGGGCACGCCAATGAAACCTGTGTAAGTTGTGAATGACTACAATAAACTACTGCATCGTTAGTAAGTTTTAGACCAAGGAGCATTATTTGATGTCATTTACATTGCTAGAAATTGTGTTATTTCCGACTTTTTAAACACAGGGGTGTGAGAGGCTAGTTGACAAAAACAAGGAAAAACAAGGAAAAGCGTCATAAAGTCAGGAAAAAGATCAAAAATGGGCTTAAAATGAATAAAAAAGCTGAAATTTTAACACAAGAAAATTTCATAAACGAGGAAATCAGCTGAAAAGAGGAACTCTCACACCCCTGTAAGACAGGAGACATAATCCCATTTTTTGCAGGCTTTTGAGGGTTGAATACCAGAAGGCTCCAAAATACTTTTATTATATTCTGTTTTATTCATTTCATTCTTTTTTATTCAATTGTGTTTTTTTTAATACAAAACAGTCTTTGAGTCTTTGCACATATATGCTCTTTAATCTCTATACAGCCTTAAATGCGGCAAACTTTATTTTATGCTACAGGTGAAAATACATGCCAAGGTCGCAATTTGCTGCAATTGATTCTCTGACAGATTTACAATCCTTATGCTTACTTCAAAAAAACGGCAAAGTTTTGAATAAATATATTTTGTTTAGTCTTTATTCTATCTGTGACATCATATGAGCCACTTGAAGTTAGGTGGTCGGTTTTGCTCCACCTTTCCCTACATTTCCTATCAGTGTGTTCTGCTGGCTTTTTTGCCTGTAGAATACAAATATATATAGATCATAATGAAACACTGAAAGTATATACAGTAAGGCTATAACCTCGACTTTTTACAAAACTTAAGCATTGCTTTGTAGGTTTAATCCTTCCAACTCCTACAACTTACCAATGCGCTCAGTTCCCGTGGATATGAAAGTGAGAGTGAAAGCGTCACGACAGGGACTGGAGATTTTACTCTATTTGCTTCACCAGCCCTCAACAATATTTGGATTGTTGCCATTGTGTAATTTGATACAAAATGGGCCACTGATATTTTATTTTCCGTCCTGATTTTTTTGGTTTTACTTCATGCTTATTTGCATATAGAGCTACCTACACATCCGGGTGATTTATCTATTGCCCAGAATGAACTTCCTGGATGTAGCATGCATCAGTAACGGTCTTTGTTCGTGGTGGTAATGATCGTAGTATTGTACTAAAGTTGTGATGAATGTAAACAAACCAAACTTTCCCCTTTCCATGTGTTGCATTTGATTAGATAAATTGTTATTTTCTGGAGTGAATACTTGTTATATTTTGAAACCAGCCAGTATATCAGAAAGGTAATAGAACACATTGTTTTACTGGTAAGTCTAAAATGATGTGCAAAGATGATCAATTTTTGACGATTTTTAACTGAAAACTTCAAGATGATTTTGTGAGTCAAGACGATATCCGCCATTTTGTGGTTATGACATCAGCGTAGGTCGGTCTATACATTGTATTTACATCTAAAATACTTTATTTTCATGCTATGCAAAATATATCCTTTATACGTATTCAATTTATTGTAAACCTTTACCCTTTTTTTTCTCTCCTGATTTTTGCAATTTTGAAGATAACCCTTTGTGATGTACGCGCATACATCACCTGTTCGTGAAAAACTACCCTTCTTACTCATTTTTTGTATGAGCATGGTGTCCACCTCATAATGACAGAGGCCCCTGAACCTTCCTGCTGTACAGCATCAATACACACTTTTAGAGAATAGCCTCATACCAAAGATTAACATGCAAAACAAAATTCTGGGGATTGAATTTTCAGTATATTTGGTAGCTGACTGTAATTATTGAACATATCAAGTGCAAATAATCTGCAGATCCAATTTTGAAATGTCGTCCAATGCACCTTTCAATATGACCCTAAAATAAATGGTGATTGACTGAGGGGAAATCCCTTGATAAAAATTCAATTCTAATCAGTTTAAATTACCAAAAACAAAGCTGACAGAGTATGGTATGACGTCATTATCCACCCAGTCTGTTCAATATGGTGCTAACTCTCTCATCTATTCAAGCATATTCAAACACAAAGAGGCTGATTTTTTCAGAATGTGAAAATCAGGGATTATTGAACATGTGTATAATTTCAAAATCATGTATAATTATCTTGAAAAGATAAAAAATAATAGTGTCCAGTCCAGTATATTTTACCTAAGCACATATTTTGTACCTATTGCAGACAGAGCTGAATGGCTTGCTGATGTCACACGTCTTGTGGTAAACAGACTTTAATGTGAGCCAGATTGCTACTTAGCATGGCATCATCAGCATTATGATGGCTAGCTCATACATCCTGTAAATGCAGCGTACGTACACATCCCACATGAACATCAGCTAGTAATTCTTCCTCAGCTTGGAGATCGAGATGCAAATACAATACTGTGTGTGCTTGAGCTATGATTTGACATTTCCTAAACTGAGCATTTGTGTAGCCGTGGATTCATATGGGAATTTAAAAAAATATCTATCCCTCGTGGGTGATATGGATCAATATTTATTGAGGCATAAAATGCAGAGGATATGTATAATGAAAAAGATAAATCCAGATGATGGAATTCTTAGAAGTAATTTCAACAACAATGTAATATTTAAAATATATCCTATCATACCCGTTTCTTTTGTCTTTTTCTTGGAGTGAAACACTACTACGCTATGTTTCTACTATTTCCCTAACATTGTACACAAATTGTATACTTCTTTGTAAAATGATTTAGAAATAGACTTAAGGCTGACATTTTAGTTCATGTTTTTTTAGTCATTTGCATTTAGAATTTGTGATTTTTTTTACCATGGAGTACAACTTTTAATTCTGAATAACCTATTTCATTGGCACAAAATTTTACCATGGTGTAAAAATTTCTACCATTTATGCAAAATGTTTGAAATGGTTAATTATTTTCTAGTGCTTTCTGATGTGTTTTATTTTTCTAAATTGTTAAAACACCATGGTGAACCTAATCTGTCCTTGACAGAAGTAGCCCAATTTTTATTTTGAAGAAAAGATTTACTCACCACTGTATATTTTCCAAATTTTTCATTAAAAAACATTTCAAATTTTCCTCATGGGAACATATTTTTCGTTTAATGACAATTAATTTATTAATTTTGTCTAGAAAAAGTGGGTATAACCTTAACAGAACCAAATCTCACTAAATCTCACTTTAGAAAATCAAGAAAATCAACTAAGTCCCAATACGTCATAGACGGGGGTTATATGCAGGGACGAAATCGACTTGGCGGTGGCTTGCTATGGAGGTCCCCGGTTCGAATCCCGGTGAAAACACCCGTTTTTCACCACCCCCTTTTCGAGGAGATAGGCTAGAAACGGAAAATTTCTTATGATCAGTTAGGGTTAATGGTGGATTAATTTTGTCTACAACAAACAAGGTCATTCATCATTTTGGTTGTGTAGTTTTGGTCATGATGTCAAAATGACGAGTGATTCAAAATAAAATAAATTCAACACAAGAAATTTCACGCTAAATTGAACATGTGCGAATTGAATCAAGGTAAAGTCATTGAACCTGAATCAAAATGTTTCTTACAAGTCTATACTTTCAATTCTATCGCAAATATTTGGTGACGTCAGGACCAAATGTTTGTTAGCGAAAACAAATTTGGAGTTCGAGTATAGACTGACTCATATTAAAGGCTCAACTTAAGCCCATGATTTCTCCATGTTACAAATTGATACAATAATAATAATACTTAAATAATATAAATACTTAAAGGTCACTATTATAGTGTATACTTTTTATGTGCAAAGTTCAGTGGATGATATTTGTAAGTTTTTGGATGCGTTGTTTAAATATTTACTGAGCATTAACCTAAAATCAGACTAACTGAACACATTTTATTAGGTCTACATGTGTAACCAACGTTTAGTTAAACATCATTCGAGGAATACAACCCATGTCTTTTAAATATCTTTTTTATCTGTTTGTGGGTTGGACCACCCAAGACTGTGCAATAGGTATCTTTAAAAAAAAATGAAGAACCTTAAAAAAGAAGAGTGACTGGACGACAAACAATTTGTTTACTTTGCATTATATATGGGAAGCAATGACAATGTTGTAAATTAATGATAAGAGCTGGTCAACATTTGTAATTTCGTAAAGAGCTGTTGAAGCACCTGCAGCCCTGAAGCCAGTACCATTGGAGCACTAGCTAGGGAGTAATGAGATAATACTTCATCTATACTACCTGGGCTATACTATATATTATCACTCAGTAAAAATACACCACTTTCATTAGTTAAAGGAGCATGGTCTGATTGCTTAACTTTTTTTCAAATTTTTTGAGATTTTGGTACCAAAAAAATACTCATATTTTTCTAATAACACCATGTGAAATTTCACGGCTGAGTTATGTTCCATTTTGAAATATTCCATGATCATACAGTTCTTTTACCAGTTCAACATGTATCTCTTTTGGAACATGATACTTGTGATGGCTCACACCAAAAAGGGGGGGTTGACTTTACAGATGAAATCAATTTTGATTTTATCATTTCATCTGTTACAGCATTTTCTAAGCTTTAAAATGACACCTTACTTGTTAAAATTGATCAAGGATCAAATTTTATAACATAAATTCTTTATTATTTTCTGTATTTTCTGCTGCCTATTTTCACCAATTTCTTGAAAATGTTATGTGCAAAGTCCCGCTTTCAGGGTGAGCCATCACATTTGTATTATATTAAACAAAGCCGTTGTTGCGCATGCAAAACTAACTGCAACACATTGTACTATATGCGGCTGTCGTCGCCATTTCTCCCTCAAGCGTTTTTAAATCAAAATGTTTATGTAATGTTATATAGGAGTAGGCTTTTTAACGGGGCTCATTGGCCTGCCAGCCTTTCTCCTTCATAAGATTTTTTTTAAAAGCGAGTAACAAACTTGTAACGTGCACATTGCTACGAGTGCATTATGAGCATGGTATGTGCTCATAATTGAAACAAAATGCGCTCATAACGAGTTTGTATTTGATCGTAATAAATGTGCTCCCAAAAATTAACAGCGCGTATTTGAAACAAAATGCAGGTTAACTTTAACGTATAAAATGTTTGTCAAAATCCATGTTGTTATTAGAATTCCTCATCTCTCGATTGATTTTATGAACTTAATAGGTTATTTTCTAATCAAAATAGCATTTACAATATTTAACATTTTAAGAGCTGAGTGAGTTGCTAATACTGACTTTTATCAAAAGTTAACTGAAGTTGTAGATATCATGCATCCGATTCTTCAATATTATTTTCAAAATATCTATGAGTACAATATATCATTAACACTTAAAATATTGTGAAATAATTTTAGTTCAATTTCAAGTTCAAAAATTTAATTTTGTAAACAAAATGATTCAGTTTTGAAATCAAGATGGGTGTTTCGGAGTCTCAAACTTACCTTGATTCCTGCCGGGAATTCCTGTTACATGGAGTTTCCAAATTTGACCACCTGATTTTAGTTGTGTACATTGGTTTTGTATAATTAATGATTACACATTGTTAAAAGATGTCTATGTTGAGAGGAATTTATATGATATATGAATAATACTCATTAAAATGCAATGTGTAGGTAAAGACAATTTAGACATCACACACCATATGTGCGGTATAGGCACAACTCATTATTTTTCAACTTTGCAATATATGGGATTATGAAAATTGGCTAAAATAATGCTGGCGATATAACTTCCTGAGTAGATCTTGCCCAGATCCCTCGACTAACCCTTCCCCTTTATTTATTAAATCCTCTGACCAATATAAATCAAGTGACCAAATCAATTTAGTGACTAAGCAGCGAGGTTGTGGCGCACAGCGCCACAAGCGATCCGATCAAGCCGACCGCCAGGGAGATACTTGGATCCAGGTACTTGGATTAATTGTGGCTTGGCTAAAGAATTTTGCACAGTGTGGCCAGTGGAAAATAGATGGCTCTTGGTCAGAGCTATTCCTGAGAGGTTTCGTGTAAAGGTTGTTCAAAAACATAAATACGACCAAGCTTCCTGAAAGGAAGTTAAATATATCTATGTGAGTACCATCTTTAAAATAATTGGATCTGTACTTTATTAACTACCCCACTATACTGTCAGGTTTTGTAAGCAAGCTTTTGGAAAGTAACTGAAGTTGCAAAACTGCTTTGAGCAGTTGGGTATTATAGAAGGATGGTGTCATATTATATATCAGCCCATCAAGATTGTATAATCTGAAAAATATCTAATAAATTTATTTTAATCTAAAAACAGTAAATATAAAAGTACAAAATTCTGAAGAACCAGATTTTCCACCAATAGATGCATGATAACATGTTTGATTATAATAGATCATTCTTTAGACTCGTCGTTATGAAATAGTTATAAATAGCTTTTCAGTTCGGAGTCAGGGACATAGTTTGCGAGGTCATCTCGACCTCTTCACAATGCTGAATAAAGAGGTTGACCTCGCAATAAACCATACACTGTACCTCACTGCATATCACTCAATGGTAACATCATTTCATGACCAAAATGTGATTTGAGCCAAAAATGCAAAAAAAATGTATATTATTTTAGCCATGATTGTTTTGGAAAGTCTGACAGAAGCAGATATATTGTCAAATTTTTAAATCATTTTTTGAATCGCCAAAAGACCTGAAATATTGGTATTCAACCAAAAAGTAACTTCTAAGCTACAAATGTATAGGAAATTTATCGGAAACTTATGGCACTTTTGTGTTCAGCACATCATGAAACTTGCAGAGGTACAGATGGGTTGACAACAGCTTTAATGAACAAGCAAGTAGATGTAATACCATTATCTGTAATATGGTGAACATTCAGACCCGGGTGTACTCACATATATATGGAAGTGACGTACGAGTGCCACCAGGCACCTCGGGAAGTAGGGGTCTTTCGGTGACAAATTAGGCCAAAAAGGGGGTCTTTCAGAGACAGAGGGCAAAAAATGGGGGGGGGTGTCTTTGGGTGAAATTCACAAAAAAGAAAGGTCTTTCTGGGTCAGAATGGCCCAAAAAAATTGTGACATTTTCGAAAAATTACATCAAATTATGAAAAGGGTGGGTCTTTGAGTGACAAAGTTTGTTTTAGTGACATGGAAGTTTAATAAATAGGGGGTCATTGAGTGACAGTTAGTATAATAGGCGGTCTTTCGGTATGAGCCAGCCGCAAAAGCGGCGTCTTTTTGATGGCACATGGCATGTACCTCAAAGTTTAG
>JXSR01S005991.1:105972-121125 GCA_000969725.1 Ophiothrix spiculata
GTTTTAATTTTTGTCCATTTGTTTCTGAGATATGATCAAAAACAAAAGTGATGCATTGGGACACCCTGTACAAAGTTGGTGGATTATAAATGAAAAGTACACTAATGTGAAGAACAGTTAAGCAATGAGATATGAATACCAAATAAAACAAAAGTATGATAATATCCAAATCATAATAGAATGCAGTTTTCAAACAAAAAATAGTTTCATATTAGATACTTCTTTGTTTTATTTACAGCTATTATAACAGACTCATTTCTAGTGTGCACGTTTCCAGACAAACCAAAGCTTGGGTTGATATATTTCAATAAGAGACCGTCATCAGGATCTGGGCAGGATGTTAAAAAGATTGACAAATTGTCTGCAGCAGACCCTAAGGTTGGTTTCATTCTAGATTTCTATTTGAAGTCAAACATGTTTTCTTTTATTTGTGATAAACTCTGCATCATCTTTCTTAATTTTTGAAAAATGCAGAATAACAAATAGGCCAAAGAGTCACATTTGCCAAAAATCATGATTTTTGAACTATATTTTTTCTTTCAAAATCAGGTTAGAAATTAAGCAAAAAAAATGAGTAAACCCTCCCCAGACATTTCTTTCTAGGTTCCAAAAACTTAAAAAGTTTTCAACATTTCATGACTACAAATTTCAGTTAGGCTTTCCATAGATTTTTCGGGCAAAAACTTCAGTTTTTGCAAAAATTTATCATTTTGGTCAAAAACTGACATTACTCTCATATCCAGTACAAAAATTTGCTTCTAGTAATGAATACATCTTTATGTTTATACAATTAGGATAAAAATCAATTTATGTCAGTTGTGGGTCTACTCCAGCCGAAAACATCATATTGATTGATTGCACCTTTTTAGGTATCCACTCGGCCAATTCAACTACCAATTTTCTGAATGTTCATCGCCTTCACCATTGATTGTTATCGTAAAAGAAACTTTTGACAATGCTCCAGATAAAGAATATGATAGTTTGTTGAACTTTTGGAGTGAAGATATATTTTAATGTAAAGGTTTTATGCAAACAGCAAATAGTTGAATTGGATGAGTGGATACGGTATGTTAATTTACCTAGAAAATTATGTTTACCCT
Organism: Ophiothrix spiculata; assembly: GCA_000969725.1. Classification (NCBI taxonomy): domain Eukaryota; kingdom Metazoa; phylum Echinodermata; class Ophiuroidea; order Amphilepidida; family Ophiotrichidae; genus Ophiothrix; species Ophiothrix spiculata. Next base: position 107,073 of record JXSR01S005991.1, read on the forward strand.
ATTGACTTCTTCTGCCCAGGTTAATCATGTTGATCTTCCCGGACACAAATCCAGACGGCTTGCACGGAAATTGTCGGTGAATGTCAACAATGAATGGGTAAGTCCACAAAGTTTATGACTTGTGAATATTGAAATTAGATTGGATGTGAAAATGTCCAATTATTAGAGATACATGTTGCATTCTCTAGTTCAACAAAGTAAAATGAGTGCAGGCAATTTATGATACGCTCTGCTTCCATAACTTTATAATTCCATGTGATCTCAGCACACTACAGATACTTGCTGACCACTGTGGCCTTTATTCTAAGCACCATTCAACACAGATTCCATACAACCTCTTAAGGGTGAATGCTAAACCTAGCCCACTTTGTAACTAATTGTAGTCAAGTTTAATACAAAATCTCACAAGACAGTTAGCAGTAAATACAGATCCTTGACTTGGGCACTTTTAAAGGGGCAATTCATGATCCACTTTTCACCCTCAAGGTCACCACTATCAAATTTGAGTTTTTTAGCTTGAAGTAATAAGAATCCTCAAGTGGTTTATGTTACGATCCCCAAACCATTCTTTCATATGTGCTTGCATTTTTAAGAAAAGTGAGAAAATGTGTCATTTTCTAATTTTTGTCGGGGCCCCGACAGTAATTACAACACAGTAGACTATGGGGATTTTCAAAATACTGAAAAGCTTCTAACTTGGAAACGAACGGTCGGAATCAAGTGAAATTTTCAGTATATATTTATGTTGTACTCTTCTTTTTATTTAGCTAGAAAAGAGGCAACATCAAAATCATGAATTGCACCTTTAAGCACATGCAACAATTTCACTAAACTTAATTACTGCCATTTTTAGAGCAGATCCTTTTGGTATGTAGCAGGCCCGTAGCCAGGGGGTCCCCCAAATTTGACAATGTACAAAAAAAGTCCGCAAAAAACACCTAAAGCACCAAAACATGTAAATGTAGGTCGTTTCTTAATAAAATATTAGAGAAAATGCTTGGAAAACTACTGAAAACAAAAACAAAAATTTTGCCTCCAAAAGGTCCACTTCTTGAAATCCGCCCCCTTGAAAAATCCTGGCTATGGGTCTGCTATGCAGTTGTATCATATAACATATACAAGGGGTGTTCATTTAGTTCAAATTTACAATTTGCAAGTCAATGGTTTCTTACAGAGTAAGAGTTAAGAGAAGTGGTCTGGTGTAGAATATGTGTATTTTTTCTCCCACCACCAGAGCCAAGCACAGGGAATGAATACAAAAAAAAAAGAGAAAAAAGTCAGTGGTTTCTAAGAAATGGCTGTTTACCTTACCTGACATGCAAGAACCTTGAAATCCATCTCAAAACGAAATGTCTTTGCGACCATCACATCAAGGTAATCAATATATCGGCTTGTCGTGCTTTCCACAAAATTTGCCAGGTGCTAGAATGTTGAGTTTGCGCTTGAAGTTTTGACATCACACTGGTGGTACGACTACCACGACAGATACTCTGACAAGGTAATCAATATATCGGCTTGTCGTGCATGCCGCAAAATTTGCCAGGTGCTAGAAGGTAGAGTTTACGCTTGAAGTCACACTGGTAGTACGACCACCACGTCCACGACAGATACTCTGAAACCAGTTTAAGGGAATCACCTCTACACTTCCGCATTGCTAGTGACATCTATTTTTTATGTTGTCATAGGTTCTTGTTTGGTGGTCTTCAGCTGGGGAAGAGGCCTGGCCATGGACTCCCATGTCAAGTGATAGAGACAGAGCTAATATTATGGTATATTCTGTAAGTGGGTGAGTATTCAGAATTCAATTTGACGGTTTACACTTGGCCTCATATCCATGGGAAATTTGGTGTCCTGATCGAATCTGAATGAGCTCAAGGTAACTTGATGGAATCTCTGATTGGTCAGTATATGTCAGGTGGAATGTTTAACTTGGATTTGGGAACACTTCAAAACACAACTGGCAGTTGACATAATGAAACGTCCTGCCCTTTCTTTTTACTCTGTAGCCATCGCATAAATCAAATTTATGATTCCTTGTAAATTAATTGTGTATATTTATCTACATATTTGGAGTCTGGGACCCGACAGACTTAATGCTTATTTCTCAGTCCTCTTCCACGATGTTTAATATACAGTTGATTGTACTATTTTTGATATGTTGTTACTGTAATTTTGCATATGTGGAAGAAATAAATTCTTATGTCTTATGTCTTGACTGCCGGGAACAGTACTGAGTCAAACCACGTCCGAACTGTAGTAATATTTTCAGAAAAGAGTCACTCTGCCGGATTTGCTTGGTTGAACACAGTAAAAGGTTTCAATTAGAAGTAAATATGCTGAGGTATACACAATGGTTATTAATCTATTATGCAGGGTGTGAAAACCAAATAGCTAAAGAGGGTATTGTGGCCTTGTTGTTTATCTAAGAGAAAACGTGCTGCGTGCACTGATTCTGTAATGAAACCCGGTTCTGGCTGGTTGTTACTGTTCTGAACAATTGCATCTACCCAGAACAACTAGTTCCGGGCAATCAGCCACTGTGCTGGTTTAGTTGTGAGCCCTTAATCTAATGACTGAAACTGGGCAAGGATTGGATAACTAACCATGGAAAATCTTGCATCTCCTTGTTGCACTAAAAAAAGGGTAAAGGGGACGGCCTGCGGGTTAGAGTGCCCATCTCCCTTACGAAGCGTTCGGGCCAGACTCCACAGTGTGTTAAGTTTGTGGTTAGGAGTTCGCCACACCTCCTTCCCCGCGAGTCTGTCACCTTCCCAGCATTGAAGAAAGCTGGAACCCATTTGACACTTGGTGGAGAGGAGCACATTAGGGTAAGTGTCTTGCTCAAGGACGCTACACATGCGGCCCACCGGATTCGAACCCACGACTCTCAATGCCAGGTGATTAACAGTCGAGGACTTAATGCGCTAGGCCACGCATGTCCCTAGTTACACCAAATCTAATCCAATGTATATATTCCTATATTTTCAGAGGTAAACTTGAAGAATTGAGTTTTGTCAGCACAGAATTCCAGCCTATTGATGTGTCATTCAGGTACAGTAAATAATGAAATACCAAATATAGCTGTATCACATTATTTTTTAATGCAGTGGATCCCAGCTGTGCTTGCATCTATATGTAAATACTGTATTTCAATCTATTATATTTTTCATAAAATTACTTTAAGTGAACAATAGCCCATGAAAAGTTGAAGCTTAGTGATCACCTTCTGCATGGTGTATTGTGTTTAACAACATGTTGTGAGAAATTACTGATGCGCCCCCATTGAAATGTGTTTGACGCTCAAAACAAAACCCATCAGGACACTGCCAATCATCAAGAGCCGAAATTGATTAGCCGTTCCTGGCGTCTTTTTTTGGAATTGCGTGAGATAAAAGACATCAAAGGGAGTGTATATGTGGTACTGATCTGCCAAGGATTGGTCCAAACCGTGATTTTCTACTTTTAGGATAGAAATAGTAAAAAATACATTAGTACTATATAAAAAGTAAGATGATTGTATTTAGAAAGCAATAATGACCATAGTACTTACAAGCTTGATTTGCGTGCCATTTTGCTGTGTGTAGCTGCGCACAGCAAACAAGTTGAGAGTTGCTCATTTGTGACCATCCACCAGGAATCTCAGGTAAAGTCAGCATTTTTCATTTTGAGATGCAGGGCAAATTACACCTAAAGGTCATATTCGTACAAAATTGAGACTTATGTTTTTGAAAAATATCAGGTTTTATTTAAAGACAATCGCGGTGTTAATATAGAGGGCAGAATTTGTTTGTTAGTGGCGGAACGCGCGCGTGGTAAGTAAGCATAAGATTTGCGCCTTAAACACAAAACGCAACGTGCGGACATGTTATTTACGCATCATTGTCTTCTCAATAAGCGCCGAACAACACAAATAATTCTGCGAAATAGTAACTCGGTGTTGGATGATCGAGACTTCCTCCCTCGGCTGTGCCTCGGGAGGAAATCTCGATCTTCCAACACCTTTGGGACAAGTATTTTGCAATACTTCCCCTCAAACCATGTTGTATTTGTATACTACTTCACCCCTTACCATGTAGTATTTGTATATCATCATGTCATGGGATTGTCTACTTATATAATTATTAATCATAGAATGCTTTGTTTGCTTATTTCAGTTATTCTCAGCCACGACACATCCACACAGTTGAGAATGTGGCAGTAAGCTCAGATGAGTGCAAGGTGGACACATGTATTTATGAATGCTCAAAGAATAGAGTAAGTCAAATAGGCATTAGCATGAAGGAAGATATGAACAGAAAAGCAGAACAATTAATTTTGGGGACATATCATTCTTTAAATAAAAAAAACAAAGTCAACCATATTTTAAGTTCTTACAATATGTAGCGTAATATTTGAATTGTCTGGCCTTCCAAAAATGCAACAAAATCAGTAGGTGTTAAAAAAGGTGAATGAGGAACAGCCAATGTAGGCTAATCTCTTTTATAATTGGTATTGTTTGATAATGATATAATTTGACAATTGGTACTACTCTTCAAAATAATGGGCTAGATAGAAATCCTTGCCAAGTCTCTAAATTAAGCCCTTTAATTTTGTTGTTTATGTATTGGTTTTGTTACAGATCAAAAAGGTTACAGTGACAACTATACCGCTATCAGGTCCTGTTGTGTGCCATGCCAGGAATGCAACAGAAGATAAATTGTTATTAGGATGCCAAGATGGAAAACTGGTAAGCTAAAGGTCCCTAAAAAGATGCCAAGTTAAAAACTTGGTAAGCTTAACCCTTACACTTTTAAGCATCTCTTTGTTTAAAAACTATCTCCTCAGAAATTTACATGTTAAAAATGGGTTGTTTCCCCTTGGATTCGAGCCCAGGACCTCCCGCATCCCGGTCAATGCCCCACTGAGCAGGCGCTGTCACAGCAGCGATTTTCGTGACCATTGCTTACTCCAGTCTATGACGTATTTGGACCAAGGCGATATTCTTGATTTTGTGGAATGGGATTTTGTGAGGTTCGGTGTTGTTAGGGTTAGTTTAGACACCTATATAGGCTTTATTAACCCTAACACTTTTAAGCACCTCTTCGGAAATTTACATGTTAAAAGTGGGTGTTTTCCCCTGGATTCAAACCCGGGACCTCCCGCATCCTGGTCCATGCTTCACTACGTAAAGCCACTGACCAGGCGCTGCCATGGCAGCGATTTCGTAACCATAGCTAACTCCGGTCTATAACGTATTTGGATTTTCTTGATTTTGTGGAATGGGATTTTATGAGGTCCATTGTTGTTAGGGTTAAGGGTCGCAAATACTTGACATTCACTACCAAATCACTATGATGACCAGGTTGACAAAATCATGGTAACGTTTACATGTTCCAACTTCCTCATGATGCACCACATTTATCTTCGCTTAACAAGAAATTTGTGCAATCACCAATGTGCCATGCATGTTATGAGTTTGACAGTCAGAACAAATCAACATCTTTGCTGTCAGGACACTGGCTTTTACCAGGTCTTATTGTTGGGTTTGAGATATAAGACGTGAGGGATCAGTGTAAACCTTGGGGTGCCGGATAGAAAACTTTAAAGCTAAAGGGTCCATGCTTGGATCCTAAATAGAAAACGGGTAAGCTAAAGGGTCCCAAAACCAGTGTTTCAAATAGTTAACGGGGTCCATTATACTATTATCATGCCCTGTTGTATGCCATACCAGGAATATTATGGAAGATCATCAGGTCGCATCAAGAAAAAAATACAGCCATTAAGTTTTTGTATATATTTTTCCAGATTGAAAAATAAGTTGGTCATTCTGAGCTCAGTTGCATAGGACCTAAGCAGTGACTGTATACCCTTGATCAGATTTTGGACATATTTGCTTCTTGAATAGCCTCTGACCAAGGGAGTGTCCTGGTGGGTTCAGTCAAGGGCATGAGGTAATTTGAGGTAAATTTCAAAAATGATCAAACAATTTGAATTGAGGTAAATGATGCAGTAGGCGGTCATTAAAACAGGCGAGACTATAATTGTGTTTGATCTTGTTCAAAAACTATTCCAATGGACGTGGGACACTGTTGCTTTTAGTCTATAAACCCTTTCCCCAGCTATACAGCCGACTACCTTTTTCTGTGTTCTTATATTATCCAATCCAGGTACTATATGACCTAGTCAAAAGGACCACCAGATACATGGATAATGACACTGTTCTTAAACATATTGCTTGGCACCCAACTGGTTGCCTGCTTTTTGTTTCCGATGTCAAATCACAACTTCAGGTAAGTCAAGTATACACAACGGTATTTTAAAAGAGCATGGTCCCAAAAGAAAGACAGTGATAATTCTGTTCAGTCTTTATGAGAAGTTTGTTGGAAGTTTCCATTTGAAGTTCAACTTTCCTCAACACCTTCTGACATTATGTGATGGCTCACCCCAAAAGGAGGTACTTAGCAGATCATATCAGTTTTGATTTTATCATTTCATCTGGTACAGCATTACAGCTTTAGAATGACACCTTACTTGTTAAAATTGATAAAGGTGATCAAATTTTACAACAGAAAATCTGCTGGAAATTCTCATTGTTTCCTTTATTTTTTGCTGCATATTTTCAACAGCTTCTTGAAAAGTGTTATGTTGCAAAGTCCCCCTTTTCAGGGTGAGCCATCACATATACATACCAACTTTTATCCATAACCCAATAAACCCAAACCCAACAAATTGATTTCTTGAAAAATATGTGCAATTTTACGCGCACAAACTACTGTTACATGGTTGAAAGTGATTATCACATTTTGGGGTTTATCAATATTTCTAAGCTTGCCATCAAACTTTCTTAGTGCAAACAAAAATTCAGAATCCATGGCAATATTGCATATCAATGCAATCTGCACCATGTATTTTGTTTAGACTGAGGAATTATGGCTCTGACTTTGATCCCAATATTGCTGGTTTTTAATAGATGTTAATCAATTGTTAGAGTCTGTAACAACAAGTCCAAACCACCTTGAAATGTTTTATTTGCTTCTCAGTACCATGGTTAATTATTGTTTGTTTCAGTGTTTTGACATGGCTCTTAATCGGATCAATATTGCTCTAGTAGGAGAGGAATCTAAACCATTACCGGCACTTGATTTAGCAGCATATTTTAGGTGAGCCTCGCTCAAACTCTTTTAAAGTACAAAACTTAAAACTGTTTGCTTCTCTGAAATGTGTTTTTATAAAAATCCGAAGTTGTTCTATATGTTGGTGGGATCTTATAATGTTGCTTTTATCTATGTAAGCTTCAGTTGCTTCACTTTGCCCTTTTTCAGATCATCATCGAATGTAACCAGATTGATTTGGGCCAAAGGTTCAGGTCCTAATGATGTGTTAGCTGATGCAATAGGTTCCATTTCTATGGCTTTTGAAAAGTAAGTTACTATGTTGTGAATTTTCTTTTACATAAGAGTTTGGAGCCTCAAGATCAAAAATACCATGAGGTAAATGCTAAAAATTCACTTTTTAGGAGAAAAGGTTCTTTTAGCACAATTGGATCAATGTTTCTAAATTCAAAATAAATATAATTTAGACTTGATTAAAAAATGTTGGTGATTTTCTCTAATAAAGGTCAAAAATTAGTACTATAAATAGACTCCTTGTGAAATTCCTTACCATGACAAACAGGGTCAGAAGTTTGTGTCTTCTCCCAAAATAATATTGCAAGAATCCACTTGACAGTTTCAACCAAATACATTTGCAAACCAGTTTTAGAGCCACCTTAAATGATTATAAGTGTGACTTTGAATTGCTTGCTGTGAAATAAATTAAATCAGACAAGGTATATATTAATATATTTTGAATTTTCTTGTGTTTTAACTAGTGCCTCACTTTTGTAACTTATCACAATGTTTGTTACACACAATGCATATCGCCTTCACGGCCTTATCGTCCTCATTACATTGTAGAAAAAAAAATTACTATCCATAATATCTTTCTTCCAATGCTGTAAAGCTTCACAGGAGACTGCTTTGGAAGTCACCATTTTCTTCTTATCAAGCTTTTTATTAAGTCCAGAACCAGGAGCTACTTTGCCAAAACCAGGAGTAACTTCCCAAAATTAAAAATTCAAATAATTCACACTTTTCATACTTATTTATATCATACATCAATGTGCAAATTGTACAGTGCATTGGTCATGTATTTACAGGAAAATTTCCTTTATCATGCGCTCAACAAATCACTGAATTATTATTAAAAATTGCATTTTGTATCAATAGAAAAGGGTGGGTTCGTAGAAAAAGTGGATGTATCATCTTATATTGTAAAAAGCACAGTATTTATGTCGATTTGCAAGCTAATCAAGCACAGTTTTGTGAATCAATGGCAGGTTGCTTCCAAGGAGCTGTGACGTTATGTATAGGGCACCTATATGAGATGCTTGTGTTTCTTTTTGAACAAATTTTTTCAAAACAAATATAAGTTTTTAGAAAAATATACATTTCTTTTGACACAATATGCCTGATTATGCCAACATTGCATTCATTCATTCATTCTGTACAGTGGTCCATTGGGTGTGGTAAGCTTACATCTTGGTATTTTAAGTCGAGGTCAACTTGGTGCTCAAGAATTAATCCAGCAGTACTTAAAGCATCAGCAGATCAACGAGGTAAGAGATCATTCAGACAGCAAGACTTGTGGTCAAGGAACCAACTTCTTTTCTTGAAAATTTTGGAAAAATATAATTTTTATCAATTTTAGCTATTAGCTAAAGATAAAGTAAAATTTGACATTTTTGGCTCATAATTATGAATTTTAAAATTTCAATTTTGAAAACCCAATCATATCAAAATTTAGTCATTTGTATGCAAAATTCCAAATTATGAAGTCATTTTGAGCTAATTTAGGGAAGATATAACATTTTCTGCAAAATTTACATTTTAGCAGTTCACTTAAATGATGGGCCAGGTATACGGTACAGCAAAGTAAAACTGGCCAAGGTTTAAAGGGTTAATATAACTTAGTTTAACTTTAATTTATCAGGGTTTCTTTTTTGTAACTTAAACTTGTAATTTGCCATGTTTGTTCTAATATTTTTACTCTGCCAAATATAAAGGAGTGTTCACTGGCTGCCTTCAAATTAACAGGTAGAACAACAAGTAACTTTTGGGAAGATGAACAAAGAGAGGGTGGTGGTTGATATACACAAGTAGAGTGTACAGTGAACAGTTGTACTATTCATATGGAACTTGAATTAACTGACTACCCTAATTCAATTCTATTTTGTTGGCTTTCTGATTTTTCCAGGCTGTTAGTTTATTATCATGCATGAATTGGAATACAGAGAGCAGTAGTTGTTTCATGTGTCTATCTATGCTAATGAACCATCTCTTGAGGCAGCCTCTCACACCACAGAGTGAAGGTCAGTGTTTTAAAGTTTCTATGTGAGACCGGTTTGAATCATCAAATTTTAAAATCAATTTAAATCATAAATCGACTCTAACACCAAGATGTTACGTATAAACACATTTGATCCTTGACATCAAAATTGATGTTAAATATTTAATCACCGTTTTACTAAGGATTAAAAAACATTTTAAAATTATAATTTGTAAGGTTAACAAGAAATCATACTTCTTGGATTTAGTTTAGGTTGATTTGGGTTTATAATTGATTTTTAAATTTTATGATTTTACCCCCTGGCAGCTCTCATGAAAAGAGCAGAAATGTACAACTTATGGTTGAGCTCTGGAAAGGAGAAATTATTTGATCCAATCCTACACTTTTAATGAAATATTCATAAACAGCCCCTGGTTGATAATGAGCCAGAGAGGTATAGAACTTCCCTTTTTTTATGTGGCTAGTATTTGTGTAAATGATCTTCTCTGTACCGTAATGCAGAGGTCAGATTGAATCTTGTAAAACCCTCCTCAAGACTTCACATTTCTTCACCTTGGCTAATTAATTTCAAGGTCAGGATTTCACCACCACTTCACATGCTTCCCAGAAAATATAGGCAAAGTTTTACCCTACTGGCAAATGTGAATAGGTTAAGCATCACTCTTCCAATTATTTCCATAGGTAAAAACTTCACTTTTGTTCCATTTTCATTGTTAGGCTTCACCATGTTTCACTCTTTTTTTAAGGAATTTGTACAGTTCGAAGATTTCTAATATCAATCTCTGCCAAAGCATTTCTATGATGCTTTCTATTCTTGCGTAAAAATCAATAATGTAAATAATATGGATCTAGCTACACTGTTCATTTATATAGGTTTTGTACAATTTGTAGAATATTGAATAATTATATGTGACGCGTTACATCAAAAGGTACAAGTTGTCGGCCAAGCAAGTTTCGAGATACAGGCCAATTAAGCTTGTAAATTATAAAAAAAATAATAAGAAAACAACCGTCTTTATTCATCATAACTTCGAAACTAAAACTTCAATTTTCACAAGCAATGTATTATTTTAAAGCTTATTTTGTCCTCTTACAAGTAACACAAAAATCTCAATTTTGTCCAAGGTAGACAACTTGTACCTTTTGAAGTAACGCGTCACATATGGTCCAGTTCGACTTGGCATTGATTGACAGTATATCAACACTATCCATGAAAATGATTTGATATCACTTCACCAACATACACAAAATATTCGTCTAAGATTCACTACTTTCCCAATTTGTATAAGGTAAAGCTACACAGAAGTTAAAGTTAAATAAATGAACGTAAAGACATCACAATAATAAAAAATATTGACATCAAGCTTCGATGTTGAGTCGACGTCAATATTGTGTCCAGCCTTGAGGAGGGTTGTTCAAGATTCAAACTGACTCCTGCATAAGTTTGGCCAACTTGGAATGTTGTGAAACATTGATTTTATGTGAAGATGATCTGAGCCATACATTTGTTGCATTGATTCCTTCTTTAAAACCAATGATTTGACTTTCATTTGACAGTTTTGTACACTTGGTCATTGTACTAAGGAGTGCGACAGTAACGAGACCAACACTTCTCAGTCATACCATGATCCGCTTTTGATTCAGGGTTCCCAGCCCATTAGGGAAATCAGGGAGAATTATTTTATTTTTTTCCAGTCAGGAAAAAGTCAGGGAATTTAATAAAAATGCCTAAAAATCAGGGACTTTTAATTGCAAAAAATTGAAAATAGTCAGACTCATTATGCCTAGTGTGTCAGTTCTCTGTACTATTATAGGCTAGGTTCTTATACGTGGTCGAAAGATTTAAAAAGTAACTGTGTTTGCATTTTTTAATGAAAATGATTATCATGGAATTTTGTGACTTAATTAGGGAAAAATCACTGAATTTTGTTTTCTTTAAATGCTGGGAACCCTTGTGATTTTTTATCTCCTGGAACAATGTCCCGTACTGGCATGATTATCATGGAATGTTGCGACTTTATCAGGGAAAAATCACTGAATTTTGTTTTCTTATTAAAATACTGGGAACCCTGTGATTTTTTATCTCCTGTAACAATGCCACCATCAACTGGCCGTTGTTTGAGTGAATAATTGGATCATCGCATGTTGCGTAAGGATTACTTAAGTCAATCAATTAAGACATATTCATATCTGTATGTTTTGATATCTGTGTTACCAACTTGATTTCAGCTGCGCTGGAGACTAGTCTAGGCAGTTTTTATGCACCTGTCAGGCCATTATCAGAAGTGATTGTTCTAGACTACAGAGATCCTATAAGTAGACTTGCTCGCAGGTTCTTCCATCAATTACTAAGGTAAGATTCTACTAGCAAGGCAGAACATTAAAGAAGACCCAGCATAGATATCTTTTATATTGCATAAGAATAAACGGATGTAACTAAATTTATCACTAAGTAGGCATGGATATATTGATCAGGCATGAAACTTATTAGCTTCTCAGCTGATTTCAGCTTCTCTTATTTTTAGAATTGTACATTTTTTTATCCTTGCCTTTTTAAATTAGCCTAATTTTAAGCTATTTGGTGCACATTTTGACCCTTTCAGCTGTTTTGTAAGTCCTTTTTCATGCCTGATTGATATAAAGCAAGAAATATGTATATTTTGACATAATTTTAACAAAATTGTCCTCAAAAATCAACCTTAAATAATTGTTAAACAATAAAGTTACGTGTAAGACGTTAGCTTGCGCCTGCCAAAACACATCATGCGCAGTCAGCTTCCCACGATAATGATTTGAATATGCAGTTGAGGTTATTTTTTGATGCAATACAGCTATGAATCACTTGGACTTTTTGACCAATGGAATTCAAGAATTCTTGTCAACCACGTTAGATAACATCTTGAAAACGTTAGGAATATGGGATGTATAATGCCCATGTCCTCTACCATGACTCGGCACTGGTTCAAAGAGAGCATTCTGCATGACATCTCCTCTGGCTTTTGAAGAAAGTGGGAAACATAGTTGCTGTTGCCTTCCATTTTCATTGAGATTGTGAGTGTTGGTCATCAGATAGATTTGTGCAATAAACCTTTATGCTACTGCTCTACAAATCTGATTTGACCAAGGAAATTTAAAATCTGGGCTCGCTGCCATCTTGTGTTGTTCATTGAGCAGAGTTATTGTAGAGGTTTGCCTGATATCCAGGCAGATCGCTTAAATCTGCATTTGATAAATACACAGAGTGTGCATTTTGTTTCGCACGCAAATCGTGTATGCATTTCAAGTAGCGTGTATTGCATCTTGCTCTCATCAAAGTACGCCAAATTTCCTGTTAATCCGTTTTGAAGACTCTCAAAGTGTGACACGCAGAGACTTAAATTGCCAAAGGTACAATAACACACCCTCCATGAGCAACAATCCAAGATGGCCACCATCCCATGGGAACTACACTACAGTCAAATCAAAATGGTGGCGAGTCCAGATTCCCCTATATAAGTTCATTGGATTTGACATATATCACTCGGTCATTGCTAAATTGGATGTAATGTTGAGCAATTTTTGTGCATTTTAAACATTATTCTATGGAGCATGCTATACACCATTTTTCATATCAATGTTTTTCCAGGTACCAAAGGTTTGAGAAAGCCTTCCTTCTTGCAGTAGATCTTCATTCTAGAGATTTATTCATGGTACGTATGTCATCACAAACATTTCTTTCTATTCACTGCAAGGTAAATTTAACCTCTAAAACTCTTTGATTTCAGAGATTTTTTCACTTTAATAGATTTTTTAATTTGGGAAATTTTAATATTTGTTCTTTATTTATAAAAGAAATTGGTAATGCATCAAATTCTGAATATTCTAATTTTAAAAATACTTTAAATTGATAGAAACATGTGTTGTTTCACAAAGCACGATTCACATTGGTTTGTTAGAAGTTCTAAACTTTTGTCATCATAAATTTGTGTTTCAGGATATCCATTACATCGCATTAGACAAAGGAGAAAGGGCACTGGCTGCTGTAGCCAAACAAAAAGCAGATGAAATTGAGCAAGAAATGCCCTCAGCATCAGATACAGGTTAGAATAGTTCACACTCAATGTATATATCAAATTAAAGTCAGTGTCACAGTTACCCAAATAATGCAAACAAAACAGCGCTCTACACTTATGCATTTACATGCTATTGGCCCTGGCTACATATTATCTTCTCATTATTGGAGGAATTATGATACTTCCGTTTATCACATTTATTTATGCTAGCCTATTCTACATAAGAGTGAAAAGTTTAAAATTTCAAGATTACTGGTTAAAAAAAAATTTTGCAAAAGGTTTCTGTATTTTTTTTATTAACTTTGAGATTAATGTAACTGTAAGAGTGGGAATAGTGACTACATGTAGTGACATGTTCTTACAATTATGATCCCTTCAGCAAGGCCTTTAGGTTTTGCAGCTGAGACCCTGAGGCAATATATGACCAAAATATAATCAATGAATTGCTTGTTTGTTTTAAGACAATTTAGACTCTTACTCAGAGTCTTCAGGAGAAGATGACTTCAGCTCGGATTCCAAGTATAGTGATGAAGAAGATGAATCAGAGAGGAGACGCGCATCGGAAGTTGCCTCAAGATCTGATGGTGGACAGGCTAGACATAGGCTGCAAGAAGATCCTGCAAGGTATATAATAA
>JXSR01S005992.1:51646-65122 GCA_000969725.1 Ophiothrix spiculata
AAAGCTAGACTAAAGCTTACGCCTTTACGCCTTTCTTGCAATCAGCTAAATGTAAATTCGGGCTCTTTAACCCAATCGCGCTAAACAGGCACAGGCTTATGATTATTCATTGAAGTTTGAGCAACATTTATAAAAACGCAAAAAGGTGGTTAACGCAATCGTCAGTAAAAAAATAATAGTATTCCTCCAAGATACTTCAGTAAACAAGTGGTTCATATTACAAGTATCTGCATATTCTTTATAATTCCATTATTACAACCTGTCTGTAATTTGCTTTTTTAATAAAATTACGAACGTTGATATCTTAATAACTTTTTCAAGAAACCATTCAAATATGCAAACAAAGTTATTACACATTCCATATCATTCCAAACACGGAAAATGTATGTAATCTTTTCGGGATGTCTTTATAAGTGTCCCAAAAACATATTTATAACTCTCTGCCAATCTATGAAATACTATTGTCATGATCATGTATTGATATGACAGAACGCTATACTATCTCCAATCGTCTTGAAGTCGCCTCAGGGTAGAAATTGTGAGCAATTTAATGATACTTAATGTACATAAGAAACTTAAAATGGAAATTGTTCATAATGTTTCGTTCTTCAATGATTTGTTATATCGTTCGCTAATTTCACAGCATATAGAAAAAAAAAATGTTTCCTTAAAGTTAAACATCTTGGGCTATATAGCGCCCTCAATTTTGGAAATATTATATTTCATTTACTTGTGCGTACTTGCAAAATAAAATAATTTCGAAATTGATCCAGTGATAGATCCTGCATTTCCTTCAAAATTCGAAAAGCATTATTTGATATAAATGATGTATCAAGTAGTTATCGTACAAGATCAAAGTCAGATTACGAACTTATGCAATGATGCCATTAGGAGAGTTTATTGACTCCTGTAAAAATGATATTTGAAATTAAGCATAAAGCAGCCGTATCCATCAGGTGTTTATGAATATGCCTTTAATTGAAAGATTAAAATGGTACTTACCATAACCGCATATGTCGGCTTATGCGTTTGAGTGAGGAGCACTTAAAATCATGCACCATTAGGCACTCATGGGTCCTTTTCTACAATGACCATTCCCACCCCTTAGGGGAGTACAATATTCAACCTTGTCGACATTAAATTTTCATTATTGATAAGCATATCATATAAATTTATGAATGAAAATTTAAAATGGTTGAGAATTAATTTTGTGGAAAGGGCATTTCATTTTATAATATAAACATGATGAATACCAATTAACAAGAATTGAAATTTTGCAAAAGGACCAACGACTTAACGTGATTTTTGAACCACGAAGCAATTAGAGTTTCTTGTCCAAGAAAACAAGGACACATGGCGGCTCGAACCTGGAACCTTTGTTTTCTGAATTCTACACCCGTCGTTCGTTAGATTGTGTCTAACATTCGTGTTAGTCTAACGATCGTCACGTCATACTTGATCTTAAGTATTTAACATAATAGATGGATTACGGTCATTCAATTCTAGAGCTCTTCTTAAAATAACACAATATCAAACATAACAAAATCTACCATAAGCAGTCGCTCAATTAACACTCATATGAAGATAAATATTGACTGAAAGAGACGAAAAATAGGTTAATTATTGTTTAAAACTCAGCAACCGACAATACCATCTGTTATCATTTTGGTTATACTGGTAATACTTTTACACACACACATACATGTACATAACTGTTAATAAACTTAGCTTACATATATTTCATTAAAAACCATGTGCTTATTCATACTGTCTTCTACACCCGGTGTAAAAGTAATGTTGGTCCAATATGAATCTAGGTCCCTGCGCCTTCCATAGACCAAAACAGAATAAGCGTTGAACTAATGCTATCTGATGTTGGTCTATTCTTCACTGAGTGTGTAACTCGGATAATAAGAACGAGGGACTATTGCTCGTAGTACACCGGTATAGTTGAAAGGGAGAAAAATACTAATATTTGCTTTAGGTTTAACTTTATATATACCATCTATTGCTTTTTTTCTGGATAGTCAAGTTGATAATAATTATTAATGTATACAACTTTGTCAAAAGATAAATAGTGGGAAACAAACAACGGTGAAATTGGCATCATACGACAAACTATGAAGTATATAGAAATAAAAAGGAGCGGTATGTTTTCCCCCGGTTTTCCCCTTCCTGTTTTAACTGTGCATTAAGTTGATACGCTTGATATTTTGAACCATAGATACCAGTACCTGACACAATGATAGTAAAATTGAATTAAGATTTAGTTGACTCTATAATGTAGGGCACAATATTGTGTAAAATTCGAATGACCATACGCTTAACTCCAATGTAGCTCCAAACAACCGGAAATCATTTTAGTGGCAGAATTCTGAAAGTACAAAATCATCTTTAATATGACCAGTGGTTGAATTTGATGGACTTAAACAGGCATAAGATATAATATTCACTCATGTGAAAACTGCCGGTCAATTTATCTACATCACTTAACATCCTTATATAATTACTTAATAAGATCAAAAGTTTAGGATTCAGTGAAAGGGTAAATACCAAAGCTAGACTAAAGCTTACGCCTTTACGCCTTTCTTGCAATCAGCTAAATGTAAATTCGGGCTCTTTAACCCAATCGCGCTAAACAGGCGCAGGCTTATGATTATTCATTGAAGTTTGAGCAACATTATGTCTTTCTTACCTTAATTTTCCTATAAAATTGCCGATTTTCTAAATATAATACGGAATTTCATTTTGACCGATGAGATATTGGCGTATTGGCGTCTCTAATACTTTAAGTCTTGTGCACACAAAACACGCTAGTGTTAGGCCAAGTAAATAACATTTTATTTTCCTCCTCAGGGTTTTTGAAAAAAAGGGGAGCTTTCTATTTTTTATTGATAAACTACTCTAAATGTACCTGATTCGCCACCAATTTGGCTTGTTCATTGCGCAAAATGATGTCAAAGAAAAACGATGTTTTTTTTTTCTACTTTTTTGTTTGACAGTTGGACCCTGCTGACGATCAGAAAACTCACCTGAAACGCTTCATTACACATTTTGCAAAACGTAGAACCAGAATTGGTTTCTTAAACATACTTATGAACAAGTTATAACTGAAAATTTACAAAATACAAAAAAAGAATTTTGAAAAATCTTTAGAAAAGGAAGCGCGAGGGAACATAAAATATTTAATAAATCCAACCCTACCCATCTGATTACAATTTTTGCTAACTTTCAATCCAACATCAATAATGCTTAAAAAAAGCTATATCGTACATAAGTCCTTCTTTATCTTTCCACTTTAAACAAAACGTTTGATTTAATATGTAACATTGTGTGAACATGACATGACATGACATGACATGACATAACACAACATAACATAACATAACACAACATAATTCAAATAGACGTATTAGAATGTGTTGTTCTTTTAATGGTGAAGAGTAATCAGACAGTGTTTTGCTCACTGCATAGAAGCAATTAACTATTTATTGATCAAATGTTAATTATTGCTCAAGGGCAGACTACATACTAGGCAGACTTAAAGTCAATATATGTTTATTTAATTATGAAGCTGGGTTAATCCCAGAGGATTTGCCGAGTTTGCTGACCAATTATTACATAATTATAATTAAGAAAAATACATGAATTCACTAATAGAGTGTGTATACCTGAAGTCGAAAGTTGTGTTAGGGCCTTGGCTCAGTACAGTGCTCATATCTAAGAAACATTAAAAGATTAACCAAAATGTGCATTTAATGAAAAAGTAAAGACAAACCATTATTATGGTATAGATAAGAAACAACACGTTTGTTAGTTATGTCATAGATACACTTAAAGGTGTGTCAACGGTTCATTCGTTCTGAGAGGTTAAAAGCTTTACCTAATCAGTTCAATAGAAATGTAACACACAATACCAGATTGGTATAAGGTCATGTAAAACAGCCCTCATTTTTCAAACTTAAAATAATATAGATACGATACAATAATTCATCGTTTAACAGTTTAAACATTCAACATAAGAAAAGGATAGTGGAGTGAGTTGTTACTTTTTAATGATTTTTCCCACCAAAGTATTCAACCGCTTTCATCTTTGTTGGCAGATGTCACGTTCGACATCTTCGTCCGGCCATTTATCAAACCGCACACACTTTTTTGTTTTAAAGGCGAATGAATGGTTCTGGCATGGCAACTAACAACTAATAAAAACTATAAATGCGGACCAGGACCAGCTGGGTGGATAAGTTTATCCAATTAGTTTTATTCTTCTCTTTCATGGACATCAAAAAAAGTACATATGAATTTCTGCAAATCTAATCTCAGTTAGCTACTTACTCAGACTTTCATACATTTATTTTTTTAAATTGACTGAAACCTTCATACTAGCTTAGGTAAAAAAGGCTAAATCGTGGTATTATGTTCTACAAATTTGAGCAATATATAGCTTGTTATTTTGATCTGAGATCATTTCCTTCAAATAAAATTGTATTTAACCACGTGTCTTACGCGCTAAGTTACGGGAATAAAAAAAAATCTACTATAACACCTTTCCAATGTCGATCGACCTTTGGACTCCAATACTATTAGTTATAATAACAAAATAATTTATCTTCATACCAAGTAATTAAATCATCCGAGCCTGAGACAGTCAATTAATTACGTATACAGATTGGTATTGATTGATGTTGATACCATAATTATCATTGACTTCTTCTGAAGGCCAAAGATGTAATGTGAATCATCAAATAGCACTAAGCAACTGCATTTTCGTCTCTCAATCATGGTAGTACTAATACTCACACGACCAAAATTCTCTCATTGAATTAACACTTAATTTCAAGACCGATCAAGCATTGAAAATTGATGTATTTATGTGAAAATGCGCAGCTCACTGGTTTACTTATCTCTAAATACAGTGATATATTGCATCTAATTGGCTGAACTTTTCGGCATAATTTTTATGCGTCACTTTTCATGGATGGTTTAATCGTGTTTATAACAATGAGTTTGGTCAGTTATCACTCATAATTATATGTAACCTGGCAATTAACACAGTCATTTATCACTTAACCTCTTATATTTGCATATGACTTAATATTGTGTACTGTTGATGCTTTAATGCTTTAACATCATAACAACATTATCTACAGCCTGGGGACCTTGTTTCTTCAGTTAACCGTGATATTATGTGGGATATATTAATGCATATTTGGAAAGAAAATGTGTAATAGGAAATAATAGAATTGATGTTTATAACTAATTAAACCGTGATACTTTAGAATTCCACTTCATACACGAAAGGTCGTAATCATACGTAGAAAACTAAATATTGGACAAGAAAGTTAATAGAGTAGCCAGGTTTCAGCATAGCTACCACAGCAAACAATTACATCTGACTGCCGTACGATCCAAATTATGCGTTAAGTTCTATCCGTGACTCAGACTTATCTGCTATTTCACCTGAATCCATGAAGATTTTTTTCTCCGTTTATAAGTACGTAACAATGATTAATTTTGTGTTAGGACATTTGTACCCCAAAAAAAGCATTTTACATCCACGTTGTTTGATATTTTAGATGCCCCCAGATAATAAAAAAAAAGAGGAAAATTGAAAATATATCAATCTCATTAATAAAATAAATCAAAACGATTTTGGAATAAAAAAAGGCTGGCGAACTCGCGCCATGTATACTTTCTGAGCAACATGTAAAAGTAATTTACGTAATTTTGCTGCTGTACTAGAGTATATGTATTCCTTTTTTAAAATACTTGTCGTTTAAAAAGATAATAGTAGGCAAGCTATGAAGTAGAACAATCAATCGTTTTCAAGAAGTAGATCAATGTATTCGACATTTCAGTTCAGTATTTAAAATGGCCACATATACAGCTCTTTCTTCATATTTCTTTGTTTAGTTTCAAACGAAAACCTCGGAATTGTGTTGTATTATAAAGAAAAAAAGAAGCATTTTCACTTATCGCAGTAGAAATAGTTTCATAAACTAGAATTCAGAGAAAGTTGCCGGTCAAATTATAAATTTACGTCATAACGAAAACTTTGTAAAAATATATCGGTATAAATTAACTTCGGAAACAACAATAAGAGGATCGTGAAATTGTATTTTACAGCACACCCAAAAAGTCATGTTCTGCATCATCCTCATCAAAACCGTGGATTGACATTTAATGGGTAAAGAAAACAAATCTATATACATGTAAGTCATCGCTATAGATTATCATTTTGATATGAGTTTCTTTGCACTGTGCTTTGAAAATATAAAAATATCTCACTATAAAAGAGTCTAAGAAAATACTCTTTAATTAATGCCACGTAAAGTTTCCGTTCTAAGTATAAGTTATCACTCTTTACCTTTCACTAATGTATTACTCTATCATTGATATCTTATTCCTTTAGAAATAGTATGCATTACAGTTTATACGAACCTATGAATGTGTAGTGGTTTGGCGTCTTACAGTTCAGGTCTTCATTATTATTAAGCAGAGCTCTTCAGTCATTCCCTAAGCAGTCTCTTGAAAGTGCAATATTTAGCTCGCCCTGAGCTGCTAAAAATGGCTACCACCTAATTATATGACTTTGCATTACTCTCCTGAAGAAAAATGAACTTTTCAGCTACCCCCCCCCCCCATATTCGTCAAATGTGGTATTTTCATCGTTAAAATAAAAGCAACCTATCATAAACACGTGAGCAAAGGACAAAGAAATCTTATAACCAGCTGATGACTTAAACATTTGGTTTGCCAAGTAAAAAGCTTGCCAAATAAATTACAGCCTCTCTCAATCGAGGTCAGTCAAAGCCTACAGAATGACATTTTTTGATAATTAGAAATAACTCTTTTTGCAAAAGATGTTTTTAAGATCTCAAAAGTCAAATCTTAATCTCTAATATCTATCGGTAGAATACATAGTCTAACGCTAAAGAGGATGGCATTAACCAACCTACTAATACGCCAAGTAAATGAGAATTGATTTACATCAACTTCAGACATTATTTCGTAATGTATATAGCTTTTGCCTGATAATTGTGGTCACGATACATGAACAGAATATGAATGAATAACACGTCATACTTCTTACATTAGGTTCTTCATAGATTTTATTATTTCAATCCTTATATCAACAAGTCAAAGATATATTAAAAACAAACATTCTTTCGTTAATTTCGTTACCCAGATAGCTGTAGTTGGCCCAATCTTATGCCAACGTTGAATAACATTGACCCAACGTTTGGCTAATTAAATTTGTTATCTGGAAAGTGAACAGATATTATAAGCAAGAGTACATAGCAATTAGATAAATGTTCTATCAAAAACCTTTGCAAATGTCAAAACATACTACTTCATTATTTTAAAGATATATGTACAACGTTTTATTCCTGTTTTTTCATAATTTTATGATATGGAGAAATATGTTTTACAAAATCCAACAATTTTATTTGCATTTTAATTAAGGAGTAAAAGGAACGGAAAGCACAAAGTGACAAAATAGCTACTGAGATTACGTAAGCAAGATATATTTCTGATGGAATCTCGCATAGTACGAATCTTGCAACGGAACCGCAACAAACAGATGAGAATTGAAATTCAGTCAATTGAAAAATTAGATAAAATATTTCTTCACCGATCAGCGGTAGAAATCACTACACGAATCTATTCAGTCAATTAGACCGTCGCTAATGGTATATAATCATGCATGCCCTTTTCACTCGCAGGTGGTTATAAGTCGCGGCAAATAGGAATTCGATTGCGAATAAGAATATCTGTTCTTCAGTCAACTTGAGCGCATTACCAGAGGCAGTAATTTAATGTAAGCTGAAGTATGAAATATAATTTTACCTGAAACGTCGTGGATTTAAATAGATATCCATCGCTTTGTCAGCATCCTTCCATTTAAAAGAAATATCTTCATCATAAGGCCCTTTCACAAACAAGCAACGCATTTATATCAATACAAATCGACATCGAAAATACAGAAGAGAGACATGATATTGTCAATTTTGTAGCGCATTTAAAAAGACGAAAACATCTTTCTTTATCGTTCATCCACATCAACATTCATCAGCATGGATTGACATTTAATACTGCTGGGTAAAGAAAACATCTATATAGACATCACAAATTTTCATTTGGTCATATAAGCTTTGCTTTGTATGTATACAACATCTTATCATAAAGAAGACATTAGAAATAATGCTCTAAATGTTCAAAAAAAGTGATAAAACCAAAGATTGCTCGGTAAAAGCAGCTAGCGTATATTTTCTGTTCAATTCATTTATTTCATTAAAGCAAAGGACGAGGACCCATAAAACTTACAACAACCAATATACAAAGTCGCTTACTATAATGGCAGACGAATTAAACACTTTGATAAGCAGCAATAACTTTTACAGCGCATCTTATTATAAATCATATCCACAGTTTTGATACATGCAACATTGTAGCCAGGGAACCTGACTTTCTGAGCACTCTGGTAAACGGATAGAAAATCAGAATTCGATGTATGTCAACAGACAAAGCGATATTATTTCGTAATAGATAAATATCTTCATGATGAAGCCATTTTACAAAACAAACAAGAGTATTCAAACATTAATATCAATACAAATCGACATAAGAAAAACAAAGAGATTATGACATTGTCAATTTTGCAACACATTTAAAACGACGAAATCATCTTTCTGCAACGTTCATCCACATCAAACCTCATCAGTGTGGATTGACATTTAATACGGCTGGGTAAAAAAGAATCAACAACTAGACATCAACAATATCTTATCATAAAGAAGACATAAACAATAATGCTCGAAATGATGATAGTTTAAAGCCAAAGACTACTCTGCAACAGCAGCTAGCGACTCTTTATTTTTAATCAAGTAATTAATTTATTTAATTTGTCATTAAGCAAACGACGAGGACCAAATAAATCTTACATAAACCTAAATACAAAATGTAATAGCAGACATGGCTTAATGAAACACTTTGATAAGCAGAAATACCTTTTTTCAACCCATCTTTGATTATGAAATCATATCGCCATACCGGTTAGGATACACGCAAATCTAGCATAAGCACTCTGGTAAACGGAAAGAAAGTCCGAATTCATTTACATGTATGTCAACAACAGACAAAGCGATATTATTTCGTAATAGATACAGTTTCAGCCCGTTTTCTTTGGTCCCGATACATGATCAGAATATGAATAAATGACATGTAATATATCTGCTTGGGAGCTTTGATATCATGTTTATCTCTCACTGCTTCTTCTGCCATCAAAATCGTTCTTGATTTCCATATATCAATCTTTATATCAAAAAAGTTACAGATAAATTTAGAAACATTAGATCCAATAAGAAACAGGTATTCAATGCAAGTTTTTAGTACTTGTTTATTAAAAAGATTGAATTTTAAACCTCTCTCTTAAGTACCAGATTTAATAAAAATACATGTATGGGTGTCAAGATGCTTTTTCGATATGGGGAAAACGGAACTCGTACTTTTTTCAACCAGCTGACTAAATTGATAGCTCAGATCAGTTCAGCAAAAAATGATTGTGATGAAAGCTTGTAATGTACCTTTTTACAAAAAAAAACCTGATAAGAATTGCGGCGGAAACCCAACGTACCTAGGTAAACCTTTTAAGGCACCCAATTGATAAATTTGATAAAATGATGTTATTACTGATCAGCGGTATATCTATAGACAACACTACATAAATCATTTTAGTCGATTAGACGTCGCTAAT
This sequence comes from Ophiothrix spiculata, assembly GCA_000969725.1. Classification (NCBI taxonomy): domain Eukaryota; kingdom Metazoa; phylum Echinodermata; class Ophiuroidea; order Amphilepidida; family Ophiotrichidae; genus Ophiothrix; species Ophiothrix spiculata. The sequence goes on from JXSR01S005992.1 coordinate 61,404, forward strand.
GGTATACAATTATGCATGCTGCTTTCCACTCGCAAACACAGTTGATAGAATCGCCAAATAAGAATTTTATGGCGAATCAATCTCTTCTTCTGTCAACTTGAATATAATGTCAATTACAGTTATTCATCAAGTCTTGGGAATCACAGACACTAGACATTTATTACAGGTAATCTCTGAATACGTGTAGAAATAATGTTCTGAAAAATGTAACATTTAATCACAATTGCAAAACATAACGGCAAATGTCTTTTCTTCCTATTGAAAAAAAAATCAATTATGTAAAATACAAATCGCCTTAAAAAGACTCACGTAACCGAGATATTGCGGATGTCTAGTCTAAAACGAACATTACACATTTAAAAAACAAATAAGTCTTTTCATCGTGAAGCGCTTTTTCAAAACAAACAAGACTAGTCAGATATTTATATCAATATAAATCGACATTGGGAAAAACGAGAGACATAACACTGTCAATTTTGCAGCACATCCTTGTCGACGAAAACATCTTTCTGCATCGTTCATCCTCATCCAAACTCATCAGCGTGGATTGACATTTAATACTCTTGGGTGAAGAAAACATCTTTATATATGATTGCTATCGATATAGACATCACACAATTTTCATTTGCAAAGGTGTGTGTCCTGTGTTAAAGTTCTGTTCTAAGTATTCGACATTACTCACTTTCACTAAATATAATATTTTATTCTCAACATATATGTTGTAAGTGATGTGGATTATGAGAACTCTGTAACAATTTCATACAAATTAAATGACAAACTGAACTAGTTCTCTCTTTCAACATGCTTACTGAATTGATAACTGAGATCAGTTTAGAAAAATATGTTTTAGATAAAAGTTTGTATTGTACCTTTATACCAACAATATGACAAAACAAAAAACCCATGCCCCGTTTTAAAGGTAATCAATTGAAAAAAATAGATAAATTGCAAGTCAGGGAAATTACAAAAATTAATTCATTTGTAACTATTTATATTTATAAGTTTTCTTTTCAGGTAATACACAAATTAAAGCGGCAGATCTGTAACAGCAAGTATTTCCTTTTTAAAATCTTAACCATGAACAAATCATTTTTGAAAATATAAATGTACCTCTCAAAATACTTAAATAGCCAATGACGGATGGCTTGTCGTATATGGACATTGGAAAATTAGATTGAATAAAATCCTTTCTTAATAAAGTCATTTTACAAAACAAATAGGATTGTTCTGACATTAATATTATAAAACATGACTTCTTGAATGAAGATATATATCATGGCAATGTCATTTTATCCACATTCAAAATCATTTGTCCGAAATGTTTGTCCAGACCAAAATGCATAAATATGATTGATGTTTTTATTCTCTTGGATAAAGAAAGCATATTTATTAATATGTATGTTCATAATAATTTCTTCTGGTTGTAGTATATCTTTGTTTGTTTTTTCTTCTTTATTACCTTTCTTCTCTTCTCTCTCTGTCGTTTCATTGATGGCATGTCAAGTTTCTAGTTTTAAGTATTCAGAATATTCTGGTACTGAAAAGAATTATTTATCAACAGACAAAAATGATTTTAAATATACTGTGGTTTTGTATCTTTACTAAAAGCAGATGAATCAGAGTTCTTTAAAAAGTTTCTTAAAAACCGTGATGTTTAATACTCTAATTCTCCTGGGTAAAGAAAGCAAATTTATTTATATGTAAGTCATCGCTATTATAGACATTACTATATTGTCATTTTTATATAGATATGATTTTCTTTGTAGTGCTTTGAAAATATAAAAAATATCTCACTATAAAAGAGTCTAAGAAAATACTCTTTAATTAATGCCACGTAAAGTTTCCGTTCTAAGTATAAGTTATCACTCTTTACCTTTCACTAATGTATTACTCTATCATTGATATCTTATTCCTTTAGAAATAGTATGCATTACAGTTTATATGAACCTATAAATATGTAGTGGTTTGGCGTCTTACAGTTCAGTTCTTCATTATTATTAAGCAGAGCTCTTCAGTTATTCCCTAAGCAGTCTGTTGAAAGTGCAATATTTAGCTCGCCCTGAGCTGCTTAAACTGGCTACCACCTAATTATATGACTTTGCATTACTATCCTGATAGCTCTTATTATTTTGAAAAATAAATCTTTAACCTTACCCCCCCCCCCATATTCGTCAAATGTGATATTTTCATCGTTGAAATAAAAGCAACCTATCGTAAACAAGTCAACAAAGGACAAAGACATCTTATAACCAGCTGATGACTTAAACATTTGGTTTGCTAAATAAAATACAGCCTCTCTTAATTGATGTTAGACAAAGCCTACAGAATGACATTTTTTGATAAGTAGAAATAACTCTTTTTGCAAAAGATGTATTGAAGATTTCAAAAGTCAAAAGAGGATGGCATTAACCAACCTACTAAAACGCCAAGTAAATGAGAATTGATTTACATATATCAACTTTTGCCTGATAATTGTAGTCACGATACATGAACATAATTTGAATTAATAACACGTCATACTTCTTCTTACATTAGGTTATTTATAGATTTCATTATTTCAATCCTTATATCAACAAGTCAAAGATATATTAAAAAACAAACATTCTTTCGTTTGTTTCATAACCAAGATAGCAAAGGTAGTTGGCCCAATGTTGAGCAAACATTTGCCAATATTGACCCAACGTTGGGCCAACTAACTTTGCTATCTATGAAAGTGAACAGGTATTAAAAGCAAGACTTCATAGCAATATAATAAATGTTCGATCAAAAACCTTTGCAAATGTCAAATCATACTACTGCATTATTTTAACACTTAAGTGGTCAAGGGGAGGGGGTCCATATGGACCCAACATTTGCTTTTTGCGCGTCACGCGAAGTAATTTTTCATCGCCCATCTATGTATTTGTCTAACTTTACCATACCCTTCACTTGGTGGCAAAAATATTCAAAATTGACCCAACCCTTCCCATGCTAATTAGCATAAATAAGCATTTTCGAGGGCGCTCTTCAAATTTGTTTTGCCCATAAAATCATAACCAAATTTTATTTCAGTAATGTATTTGTACTTACATATTACTAATATGAGCCAATGTTTTTTGAAAAATTCCATTGGGAAGTGAGTTTTCAAATTTTTGGCCGGACAATTTTGACGCGACACGACAACATTTGTTTTGGCCGCCATTTTGAAACGGTTTGTCTGATGTTCAAAATATTTTCTTTGTTTTAGTTTTTTTGAAGTACTTTACCTGTAGAGTAACTCTACTAGAGTTTCAACGTAAAATTCTTTTGCGAAAGCGTTTTTTCGGTGTTGTGTCCATATGGACACCCCTTGACCCCTAACGGGCATGTGGAGGACCTTGACCACTTAAGTGTTAAAGATATATATGGACAACATTTCTTCCTGCTTCTTCATAATGTTCATACTTTTAAGATATGGAGAAATATGTGTTACAAAATCCGACAATTTTATTTGAATTTCAATTATGGAGCAAAAAGAAAGGAAAGCACAAAGAGACAAAATAGGCTACTGAGACTAGTAAACAAGATCTATTTTTGATGGAATCTCGCATAGTACCTTGACGAATCTTGCAACGGAACCGCAACAAACAGATAAGAATTGAAATGCAGTCAATTGAAAAATTAGATAAAATATTTCTTCACCGATCAGCAGTAGAAATCACTACACGAATCTATTCAGTCAATTAGACCGTCGCTAATGG
>JXSR01S005993.1:12774-31298 GCA_000969725.1 Ophiothrix spiculata
CGTCTAAGTCCATTCAGTTTTATTTCTTTTACTAATCATGTTTTTAAAATGATACAACATATGCTCCTCGTGGTAAAATTATCTTTTCAAAAATCCCGCCATAAATGGCCTTGTACACATGCCACTTACTACAAAGATGAATGCGATTGCTGCAACTTTTGAATCACATGTTTTCGTTCTTTGGAATGCATCCATGCCGCTATTATTGACTGGATTGGGGTCAAAGAGGCATCTACATGCAGGGGAATAAATCATTTTTCTTACTGTGTCTCGTTTTTGTACTTGGGTTAAACCTATTTAAGTAAAAATGGGAACCAAACTATGTCGCGTTACTTTTTGGTGGTACTTTATATGAGCAACCGTGAATGTTTCTTTTTGAAAATGTAGTGATGTTAATTGTACTTTTTATTTTCTCAGGGGTAAAAACACTAAACCAAGTTCAAAGTTTTGAAATAGTTTGTCATTAACACATGTCATGTTCGAAATGAAATAAACATCATCTGAACTTATTGATATACGTGTTTCTATTTCTGTTTTATTTCATGATGCCAACATCTTAAGATCTTGAAATAATTTTTCTTTTGAACGGTGTTGTCCCATGTTTTATACTTTTAAGTCTTATACTTTTATATTTTTAAGCTATATACTTGTAATAACAAACCACTTAAGGACAGGTTGCCTTAATCCCGTTGTCATTCCCTTTTCTTCCCTTATTCAATGGCATCAGACATATAACACTCACAAATATACAATGAACAATTTCATCAACACGGCAAGAAGATGTAACCGAATCAGATGCTATAGGGTGGAAGTTGCCCTGAAGAATAGTCGCTGAAAGTTACTGAGAAGATCTTAAATGAAAAGTAATGTGTGATGCTTGAAGGTTGAAAAGACGTGTTTCATTCATGTTTTGCGAGTATGCAAGTATGCAGTTTCCGTAAAGCGGAATATTGGTATGCTTGAAAACAGACATAGAAAAAGTGGGTGAATGACGTCCAATTCGAGAAAACAATATTCGATATCCAAAGAAGAAAAAAGAATACCTATTTGTAAAATTGACAACCACAAGTATTTAGAATGATGTTGTAAGCAATAAAAGAGGCCAGTGTAATACTGACAAAAAAAGGATAAGAATCCCATAAGATTTTTTCTCTCTGATCAAGTGGCTCCAAAAAGAAACTATAATGCATATAATTCGAAGATTATATGGGAAGTGGATTCATGTGGCGTACCTGAATAAGTCCCGTGAGACTAATAATATTATTCTAGTTCTAGAACTGTACACCTAACTCTAAAGTTCTTTGGTAAATCGTGCCTTGCATTATTGGAACATGAACAAATCCACATTCCTTGGACTGTTGGATTTGCTAGGCATATTATGTAGAATAAACCTAAAATTAAAACCGCAATTTTATTTAAATGTGTTTTTTAAAAGAAACATCAAGAAGAGGGTGTATTCCAAAATATGCCTAAATGGCACTACCATACACGTGTTTCTAGACCATGTCGAACAGGAGGAGCACAGCCCGTCAACAGTAGCTTGCCGGAGCCGACAATACAAATATTTACCAGCTCTGAAGATGTTGAAGGAAGTGGAATTGCATTGCAAAGTTGCAAAAAGATTCTTCCAAAATAAGTAGACGGTTATACCCTGTGATTTTGAAATGTGGACCCCGAAAGTTATATTGTTGGTACTATAGTATAGGGACAGGGTAGGGTCACCTCTTTCCATCGAAACCATGATCATGAAAATCGGTCGAGGCGTTACGTAATTATAAGATGTAAAAACAATTACCAAAATGCTCAGGGCCACTTTGTTTTGCGTTTTGGTGCAATCAGCGATCATTCGTTAGCCCCCCCCCCCCCTTGGAAAGACGCGGGTTATATTATGATGCCTACATCTTAAGTGCTTCAGAATTGAATTCCTTTTAGACCAGTGTTAAATCCAAATTAGATCTTGTGTTTTTAAGCAAAGTTATATACACAGGCTGCATGTAATAACAAACCACTTAGGGTTGCTTAATTCCAATCTCGTTCCTTTTTCTTCCCTAATTCAATGGCATCAGACATCTAGCACTCACAACTATACAATGAGCAATTTCATCAACACGGCAAGAAAATGCAACCGAATTAGATGAGATGAGATGGAAGTTGCCCTGAAGAAAAGTAGCTGAATGTTACTAAGAAGATCGTAAATGAGAGGTAACGTGTGATGCTTGAATGTTAAAAAGACGTGTTTCATTCAAGTTTTGCGAGTATTCGAGTATGCGGTTTCCGTGAAACTATCGGCTAAGCATTGGTTATCAACAACTATATTATGGGTTAAGACACCGCCACAGTATGCATCAAGCTTATAATTTTGGTGTTTGATTGTCTAACAAGGATGATATTGCTATACTTAAAAAAACTGCTTTTTGTTCTTCGGAGGGTGGTGGCTACACGTATGCGTCCATATTATGCAATTATGTCTTTCTCGTGTCTCTCTTGTTATCTTAATGCTTGGGACAATATCTAATGGCAAATGTTAAACTTATTATACCTTAGTGAAACACAATTTTGTGGCAAAGTTATATAAACGAGCTACATGTTGTAACACACCACTTAAGGTTGTCTTAATTCCGTTATCTTTCCTTCTGTCTTCCCCTATTCAATGGCATCAGCCATCTAGCACCCACAACTATACAATGAGCAATTTCATCAACACAGCAACAAGATGTAACCGAATTAGATGCGATGAGATGGAAGTTACTCTAAAGAATAGTATCTGAATGTTACTGAGAAGATCGTAAATGAGAAGTAACGTGTGATGCTTGAAGGTTGAAACGACCTGTTTCATTCAAGTTTTACGATTATTCGAGTATCCGGTTTCCGTGAAGCCATCGGCTAAGCATTGGTTTTCAACCACTATATTATCAGTCCGGGCAACGAACCTAATTAGGTTCGGTTGAACCAGATTTGGAACAAAAATTCCCATAATGCATTGCACTTTTACATTTAGATTCAAATTTTAAACCTAATTTTAACTATTATAGATACTATTTTTTGCTGTTTTATCAACACATAATTGTTCTTAGTGAACAATGTTATATTTTTGGTTGAAAAAGTTTTTTAAATAATTTACATATTTAATTGATTACGTAATCTAATTAATTCTATTGTCCTAATTAACACATAACCTCACGGCAGATATTTAAAAACTCACACCAGATTTTTAGGTAATATCTCAAAAGTTAAGAAAACGGTAAGACAAGTTTATCCAAACCTCAAATAAACTCACCCGGGGACTAAAACCCCAAAAAACACCAAATTCCGATCCAGATCTGGTTCAACCGAACCTAATTAGGTTCGCGAACCTGAATAGGTTCGTTGCCCGGACTGATTATGGGTTAAGACGCCGCCACAATATGCGTCAAGTTGATAATGTTGGTTTTTGATTGGCTAACAAGGATTATATTGCTATATTAAAAAAAAAAGTTTTTTGTTCTGCGGAGGGTGGTGGTTACACGTATGCGTCCATTTAATGCAATGGTGTCTTTCTATCTTCTCTCTTTTTATCATTTAATGTTAATGTCAACGCGTTATATTAGCAATACAGTGATATGTTTATCCCATTTTGTTTCATTGGAGAGTTGTTTGTCAGCTCATATACGTGTATATGAAATGAATTTGATTTTGTTTTATTATTTTTGAAATTAAAGAAAACTAATATCGCCTTATTATATTACTGATACTTAGAATTTCTTATCGATGATCTTTTTGTATTACTTGTTTAATATTGTGTTTTTTACGAAAAAAATAGGACAATAATTATAAAGTCAAAGACAATTTTTACCCATATCTGTATTAGAAGATTAGCATTACATTCAAGGAAAATACATTTTACCGAAATTATAGTATCCTGCCTTTTGGGAGTAGTAACATACCCTATAATCTTGATCATAAGAACACCCTCGGATCAACTTCAAATTCTGATGTGGTGAAAAATTACTATGGTCCTTCTGTTAACTTGTTATATGTGGATCGTCATATCGAAAGGTACCTTAATACCGGCATATACATTACGAGATACGGGCCATTGAAGCTAAACATAGTCAAAAATCACGTCCAAGGTCGAATTTCTAATTTCATCAGATATGTTATCATTGAAGTGTATTCTATCATATTAATCAGGTTCCAACATCCAAAACATAAGAAAAATGTATTAAAAACCAAGCTAAAAATCCTCTCTCCATTCAAGATTTACTTTGTACAAAAACTTCAAACTCGATTTTCTCAGAACTATAGTTTTCCGAATAAGCCCGATGCCTTTTACCAAATTGGATGTAACTTCGCAACCAAACATCCAATAACCAAAATCAAGGTGTAATTTTAAAGCTTAAAATCTCAGCTTTCAGATGAGAGCAAAAAATCAATTTTGATTTTGCCGACCTTAAGGTACCTTTCGATATGACGGGTCACATATTTTATTCACCAGATTAGTAAGTACTTTCATATTTTGTGTTTCAAAAACAGTAATTATTTGACATGTTTGGATTTGATTGAAAATACTGTGTATATAATTGTTTCTTTTTTTTATGCAACAAAATGCTTATTGTACACATTAGCTATTAAAACTCCTGTTTTTATACCGAGTATTTGACCTGTAAGAGCATCAACAAGGCCGGAAGACCCTTTTTTAAAATTCCTGTCAAAATGTATCAAAAAAGCGTTGATAGTGTCTTCAGGTCTTTCCTAACTTTGTTGTTACATAGGTAAAGCAAACACCAGACTGTTATATTTGCTTCAATGTTCTTGCCACTGAAAATAAATGACTCGTCATTTGCAATATGACGTGTATATAGCATGCTGAGTATTCGTTTAACCTGTAATTTGTATCTTAATCCAAACCGACGTACTACAAATGCATTTTTTGTATAAAAAAACCCGGTCATGTTCTTTTGACATATTTAGAGTGGGTTTATTCTATCTTTCAGCAATTAATATTTTCAAAATGTTTTTAAAAGTTAACCAACATGCAGTTAAAATTGAAATAAAACAACAACAACGGTTTACATGGCAGGTACAATATACGCTTTCAAACTGCACAGAATCCTGAGATAAATAGATATTCAAATGGGCAATGCAGATCCCAAACGGGAAGATCTCGTCCATTGGGTATCAGCATCATATATACACATTATGTTTTTTTTAAGCCAATAAGAAGTCTCAAGCTTAAAATCTACAAAATAAATTATCGATTTTACTCTAAATTTGCTGAAAACGGAGGAAAAATCTGTTTTGCAAATAAAGACTTGATCTAAGTGACTTCGTATTTAATATAATCAATAACAATTATTTAACTGAATATGGATTTGTCCTCTATGACAATCTATTTAGATCAATTTGTAATATTATAAAATAAGAGATATCGTCATGCAATTAAATAATGATATATATAAATATCTGAGAAAGATATTAAATAATCAAGCCGATTTGAAGTTAAAATGTGCTTATAGCTATCATTGTAACACAAATATATATTACAACTGCTGCATAAATAGCTACACCAGGAAACAATGTCAAATGTACATGTATAATATCTATTCATCTCAATGCTGTTAATCCATTGCTATTCCAATAACATCTCATCTGGCTTCTGGTTCATCTGCGGGCTTCTCTTGTTCTTACTACTTCTTTGATACTGTGTTTAATGCTGCATTTAGACAATATCTAATGACAATGACACAATCTCTCCTGAAACGTATCGTTTTTGCTATCAAGAAATCAATCGATAAATACATTTTGGTTGTTCACCTTGATGCAGTTTGTTTAAAACTCGAATGAAGTAACGTAAATTACATTAATATTTATACATTAGTAATTAATATGTATTATAAATTATTTTCTTGCTGACTGCCAAGTGTAAATAACCTGTTAATGAAATTCATAAATTTTGCCTAAACCACATTTTAGCTCGTGTTTACTGACGTAGAAAACCAAGCAGTTTGATTAACTAACATACGCAGAAACATCGTACGTTAGCCAGTAATCGAGAGAAATAACTGCGCATAAGTACAAATTCGTTTTACACCAGGTACACGTTTCTGGAGCATGAGATAATGATTCTTGGACTTTAAACACTCTTCTTGTCAGTTTTCTAATGGTTAATCCATATCATGACAAATCTACCAACGGAGCAACTAAAATGTTTTTTTCATGTAACTAATACATTTGGTTCAATATTGGTGAAAGTGTTGTTGCCCCTGCTGTTGTGGTTGTTGTTGTTTTCATTTAATTTCGAATTAATTAATATAAAGGAAGATGTTTTAAAATTAATTTATTTATATTAAATTTAATTAATTTGTATTTAATGTCACCACATCGGGTAAATAATTTATTCGAAATACAGCTATTGAAAACAACAACAACAACACGATATAAAAAGAAATTGATCGATATGAATATAATATGGGTAATTGACTATCCATTTCTTTTTGTCATTTTTGTCTACTTGTTTGCATTGTAACATTTTAAACAAACGAAAATTTATAAGCAAATGTCCCTTTCTATTTTTTTTTGACATACGATATGTGACAAGAGAGTTCATCCCTGACAGTAATATTGATGCTACAGTTACATTCTTGTACGTGCCTGACCTATATCATAGTACAATGAGTACAACCTTCGGACATCATCAGTTCTTTTGTCTTGATGATTTTCGCAGATATTCTAGAATAGTTTCCGGCGATCAATTTTAAGTTCATCTTAAACGAGTCGTAAATGCAAATTCATGTCATTTTTACCTTTTAAAATATTTGCAAAGTCCATATAATACAAACTTTTTGCTGGCTGCAAACTCATTTATTCAACAGAGAATTGGCAGCTGAAAAAATGAGGATAATGTGTTCGAAAGTGTTCGTTTTGCCACAGTATAAAAACATCTGCCTTTAGTCAAATAAAACGAGAGTTACCACCTATTTCAATATCACCCTATATTATTATTAGCTTCGACAATATTAACCCGTTCACACGATGCCTGTTTTTTTTTCAAAGCCTTCAGATCGTAATTGAATCGGGTAAGACAGCAAATCCAATTCTCTTTTCAACATATTAATTAAAATATTAGATAAAAGAGACACAACCGGTTGTAACTTATCCCCTCAAATGCCTCATTGGACAGAAGTCGTCAGTTGCATATTTTGATTATGTTTGTGAGATTAAATTCGGTACAGATGCCCTAAAGAACGATTAACCCAGATAGTCTACTCTTAAATATGTGTTTTTTTGTGTCATCAGTCAATTAACTGTCCAGTTCAACTTCTTTATTGGGAATTACATAAATAATATGTAACCATGCGATTTTACCATTTCAACACCAATACACCGTTTACATTTTATCGACATTGCAAAGCCAACATATGAATTAGGTACTCAAACATGCTACAGAGTTGTTCATCGCTAATCAACAACGAAGCATCCATGCGTATGCGTATTTTTTATCGCGCGAGGGTGGCTTTAGTCACCCGAGTGTGATAAAAAATACGCCGACGCATCGGATGCAGAGTTGTTGATTAGCGATGAACAACTCCGTAGCATGTTTGAATACCTTTCAACAACGAAAATCTTCCTGAATACGTATCATTAAATGTTTTCAATTTAACAGATACTCATCTCAATAAAAAATAAAGAAGAATCTGGAACAACATGTTAGTTTTTAATTAATTGTTGCTTTGTCGTGTTCAACTGTTCGCTAGCGTCAGTCCTTGCACGTACTCAAGTTCCCGATGCGCGATGAACAGTGCGTCGATTTATGTGCACTGCGTAAACGCTGTGCCGCACATGACACGCTTATTTGAATAACAACTGTTGATTCATTACAAATCCACAACGGTACGCTCCTGTATAAGGAGATACAGTGAGTTGTTGAACAAGTGACGATTGCCGGAGATGTTCTAGAATACCTGCCAAGATCAATACTACAAAAGTGTTGATGAAGTCTCTGGCTTGTCACTAACTTTATTGTTGCAGGGGTCAGACATGTTCAGGAATGTTATTGTAACATCGATATTCGTACCATTGGTGAATGCTCTTGTCATAATTTATGTTATACGTCAAAATGAATTCAAAACACATCATAACATTAACGGCTTGTGTTATGTGCCAATACCGGTAACTGAAATGGTGTAAAGGAATATTTGAGGTATAAATATTGAAGGAGCATTTTTACCGGGTGTTTTGGAATTGTTAAGTATCACACGTCTCTTTTTCCAATTCCATCTATCATTATTTTGCAACTGTCTTCTTTTGCTATCTTTCTTATTTGTTGCAATATATGTATATACCCTGCACTTACACAATATGAATCTCAAATTCTCGAATGTACATATGTGACGACTCACCCTGAAAAGGGGGACTTTGCAACAGAACACTTTTCGAGAAACTGATGAAAATAGGCAGCAAAAATAAAGAAAAAATAAGAATTTCCAGTAGATTTTGATCAATTGAGGACCCTAGAACTAAAAGTGGGTTAAGTCACAAAATCTTGAAAATTGAGTTGTGTCAATTTCCTGCTACAGAATTTTCTACATTCTGTACAAGTTTTGTAGTAATTTGATGATCAAAGCATGTGTAAGAGTCACTGCGAGATACAGCAATACCATACAAGACAATAAAAATGATATGATATTTGTGTCATTTTCTCAGTTTGTACTCAATATGACTAAACCCCCTTCTGGTTCTAGGGTCCTTAATTTCGACAAATAAGGTGTCATTTTAAAGCTTAGAAAAATTAATGATGTAACAGATGAATTGATAAAATCAAAATTGATATCATCTGCAAAGTCCCCCCCCCCCTTTTTTTTTTGGGGGGGGGGGGGGGGGGGGTGGGTGAGTCAAATCAAAACAATCCTCCACGAATTGGTTGTAAATTATTCAATAGTCTATATAAGCATTATAAGTGTAACAGACAGCAGGATATGAACAATCATCCAACATTGATCAAAACCAGGTCGCTGTCATTACCGGATTTACCGATATTTTACGAACGGAACTCAAATAATTCACGAAGCATCCGTCAGATACCAAATGGTGTACGTTGATCTATGTATGACAACATTGCCTTTTTCTGCTTCTCAATAATTTTGCAATTGTTTCCATGGATTTTTTTCTTCTCGAAAATAGCACCAAATTGGTTAGATAAAGTTTAATAATTCTTTTTTCAGTACATAATTTCTTTATTTGAACACATTTCTCATATGTGTCAATTTGAAAAAGGTATTAAACAAATCCATAATAATAAAAATAACAAAAACACAGCAAATATTAAGAAAATTGTATAAAACGACGGTCAATAACCTTTTATTATTATTATTATTATTTGCTTGAGCAAAAACATTCCCCTTCAAAAACTTGAAAACAAAATTGTCTTACGACTCTTTTTCTCAGTAAAGGTAGCTCATACATATTTGCACTGTGTGAGTTCAATTACATTTCTGGAAAAAAAATCACAGAATCACTGTTGTTTCTACTAACAGAAACGAATAACATATTTGGGGATGAAAAATTTATAAGGAACGCAAATATATATATTTAAAATGTTGGATGGTCTGATCCCCTTGACCTCTTAGTATTAATTATTAATTACATCAAGGACCTGTTTACATCGATTGAGCGGGGTTTTCAAAAATACTTAAAATTATAATCATACAATATTAATACATTTCAACATAATTAATAATTAAGAACCGGTCATTTATGGACTCGAGAAAATGATTCTAATATGTTTAAAAGACATAGTCGAAAGGGCTTTATTATTCAGCTCTCGAAAAATCATATAGGCCACGCACAAATGAAAACCGGGCACTTGTTTTATTGATATATTTAACTCAATAATAATTTCAGCAAAATTTGATTTCCATATGCCATAAAGAATTTTAATGATCCGTTTCGGGTTTGTAACATTTACAACATATGCCAAATGAAAATTGATTAAACATGTTATAGATTAATTCATATACTAGTATGTTAGCATTTCATTCATCTCCGATCGAGAAGCAAGTATCCGCCATTCAATTATGCATAGTATTTAATTTCGTCTTAGTTCACCGGATAAACATGCTGCATATCTAGGTTAAAGGTTTCTTAAGTATAAGCGTACTTGCTAAGCATAGGAAACACAACTATTACAGTCCAAAGAAATAATGAAGACAATACGTTTATAAAGAAATCCTGTCTCTTCAGCCTATTGTTTTATTCATTAGATAAATAGACAGACAGACTGACTGTGTTCCTTAACGACCTGGTTCAATTTACAGTTACATGTAAATTACGGAAGACTCAAATATGAGTGATTCAAAGTTAATCCGATGGTAGATTTTCCAAATATTAAATGTTTTATTCGAGAAGTATGAAGCATTTGGACTTTTTTTCAAAATTAAATCTACTGTTCCAGAAAAATATGATTAATAAATATGAATCTCAGGTCTACACTTTCATTGGCATTTATACTTGTCCTAAAACTCGGAAAACTATTGTGAATTCATTCGTTTAATATCCCACACCAGTGGAAATCAGAAAAGTGTACTTTATATGTAACGGTATAACTTGCTTCCGTGTTGAAAGTGTCGATTTATTGTAATACAGGATATAAAAAGCTAACAATAAATCATTAAAACAATCTAATGTTAACATGTATTGTAATTTACCCCATATTATAAATCAGGGTTTTTGGACAGGAAATACAAGAAGCTTCAAGTGGTACGATCCTGAAAAGTGGTACGGCACATATGTCATAGTTATTGAAAATAAGTACGTCAGTCCAAGAAAATTTTATTGATATTACTGCAAGGACATTTTGAAATAAACCTATAAGTTGAAATAAATACATCCAATGAAATATAATTTGTTTCTATTGATTACATAAAAAACAGACTTTGCGTTAATGGTATGCTCAACTTGCACGTAAAATATCGGAATGCTCATACTACACGGACACATGGGAATGCATATATTAAAAACGGGAATACGGAGCTCAAACGGGAAGATATCGTTCATTCAGTATCAACATCATATATTCATATAATGTTATTTTTAAATTCAATAAGAAGTTTCAAGATTACAATCTGTCAAAAGTAAAATTTTCCAAACATTATGGAGTTATAAGGTTTTGGCGAAAGGAGTATCGGCGTAATCTTTTGACGTCATTTTGATCTAGTTATGGAAGTGAAATCCCTAATCAAGTTTGTATTTATAAATTAAAGTATCCATTCTTCATTTCTGACATGTGCAAATACTTACACCAACTTGCCGTAAACACGAAATTCCTCCGTATTGTTCGTGAAAAGAGGCAGTTGCTTTAAAGCAATTTTTTATAACTTCAAACTTCACTCGTCTAAAACAAATACAATTGGTTTATATATAAAGTAATACCCTACAAGCAACTGCCTTATTTTATACTGCTTTTTTGAGTGTTTGTTTAAGCCCTGGTTCCGTGTTCCTCTTGTTACCCACGTTACATGTGAATATCGTTCTTAAATAACAAGGGATTGATATCAGAATGCTAAAGAAAACACAACTACTTGGCGTTGGAACTGCCTTAAGATATAGAGGAGCACTTTACAATATTCCTGATCGATTTCTGCATAAGGATGTTATTTGCAGAATTTTAATGTCTCTCTTGTAACAGAGTTTATTTGCATTACCTATTGCGCTGGTCATTGCCATTTACTTCTCAACCAATGGTTTTGCCATTCCTTAATCTGATAGATAAAGGATAAGTGAACTTTTTGTTTAGGGTCATTTACCATCATCATAATGATAAGTTAGGTACGAAACGAAAACAAACAAACCTAAGAACAGTCCAAACAATATTGAGATATATTTCTGAATATCAACTCTCTTGAGATTGTGTTTGCTTTGACTGAATACTATAGACAAGATAATACCTCGCTAGTTGCGGGATGAACTTGTTCAATTCGTTCAAAACTATTCTCGTTACATAGTAATTTTCAAAAATAATAAAAAGATAAAATGCAAAGTTTAACCGAAAACAGTAAAGTTGGAGACGTGATTTTTGCGTTGGCACAAGCTGTTAAACAATTTCGATGTTTCTATCTAAAATATGTCACGATACTGATATCGGACGTGCTTGTAAAACGGTGACACGAATTAAGCAACTGACGCTATCCGTGTTCAGATTAAGTTGAAAAAAAAATGTTTTTCCAAAGAAATGACAACTGACTTAAAGATTTAGAATAATAAGTATAGCTAGAACAGATTGATTATTATTTCAAGGCATTAAACCCCGGTTTGATTAATTTTGCTCTCCTTATATATAACAGTTGCCGTCATCAATTTTACTTCAAATTATATCCATATGTTTTATAAAAATACACTGCATTTTTCTTTCCATTTATGTTGACTTTCCTTTTTAACCTGGTCTCTAATCGCAGTAGGTTTCCTGTTAGGTTTTCAGTAACGAAAACGATACCGACATTTGGGCACCATGGTAATAGTTCACGTCAATAATTATCTAATAATCAATTTGAAGAAAAATCGGGATCGTTGTAATTTTTACCAAGTTTCCATCAGCATTAACAAAAATCCAATATAGCTGATGGTAACATTTTCGATTTTCACATTAAAATGTTTCCCTTTACAAAATTGAAAACAAGATTCAGGTGATTATAACGTGTATCATAATTATTTAAATTAGGCATCCTCTCCAAATTGTCCCTTTAGAATTCCAGGTCCTGTTAAGCTCCCTTTAAACTTATTTTTTATTGTTAAAAGGGAAATGGGAATCCTCTAGGGTTATAAAGTCTACGAGGATATGGGGGGAGTCTCAAAGAATAAATTCCATATTTTTCGAGCAAAAATATAAAGAATTACATTAAATTATATTTAAAGGGAGCTTAACGGGTCCCGTTGATTTCAAAGGGGCAATTTGGAGAGGATCCCTTAGCTTTGGTTGATTGCTATTAATAAGTATGTTAAAAAACGAAAGTATCAGGACGTCAATGGAGAGACAAGATTTTACTACGTGACGACATGAATATAAAGAACTGAAAGACACGCTGTCTAAATCGATAGTAATAGACAGATGCAAAGCCAAAGTTCATTTGTAATGCATTTATGTCAAATTTGTCACAAGCATACCGGCAGACAAGAAAGCATTAATGACAAGGAAACAAAAAGGTTCAATAACAAGCTTTCATTAAACCTGACGTTTCCTTTTCTTTCATGGTTTTCTTTGCAATGGTAAGATTCTATTTTGAAAGTATGGGGTTATAATGAGTTGCTTGAAAACAATGCCGTTTTATTTCAAGTGTTTTCCCCAGAAGCTCCCATAATAGTTGTAGGACTATCCTAAAATAATGGTCAGAACTACTTATAACATCCTTTATTTGACGTTTCGACTTATGTATCAGCCTTCTAAACGACTGGTGTACAGACAGTAGTGGGACTTTAACGTACATGAATAGTTTAGAATGGACAGCAATATAGATGCTAGGACACTTGTTTACATGCTCTTATATGCCATCTGCGTCTCTATTTATTTTTACGGCTAAATGTATAGGGTCCATGGTAGCGTCTGCTAAGTGGCTTGACATATTGATAATGGGATTGGGAAGCAGGGGTTGGACTGGGTTCGAATACAGGCTGAAGCCCGCCTTTTAATTTGCAGATTTGCGAGAAGATATTTTTAAACGGAGAAATGGCGTAGAAGGTTTGGGTTAAATGAGATTTTACATAACGAAGAAAATGTTATGTTTAAGGCATTGAAACTCCTCAGAGGAACAATGACAATAGTCTTGAAATTCCGTTAACGCTCGTCTTATTGAGACTTTTTTTGCAAGACGTCGTCACGGCCTTTCAGTAAGTTTATTATCTTATAATTTTTACATGATCGTATAGTTGAAATACAAACGTGACGGAAAGAGGTGCTAAAATTTAGATATAAATGTAGATAATGTCTTGAGAAAAAAATGTAAAGTACCAGTACATATTTAATAAAGTTTGGAGTATGAACACAGGACTAAGCTTAGAACCCTACCTATATGAAAGGTTATCAACATATTGAATTCATTGCTTCAAATGTTTCTAAACGTTGTGGTGTAATTCGTCGTGTCATTAATATTACCTTCCAAGTTATATTCTCAAAAAACTTGCTGATTCGTTAGTTCTTCCACACTTTAATTACTGTAGTCAAGTTTGGTCTAATAGCTCTTTCACTCTTACTAACAGGCTTCAAGTTCTTATGAACGACCTTGCTAGAATCATCCTGTCAGCAGATATTAGAACTTCAGTTGATTCTATGATGAATAATCTCAATTGGCAAAAGCTTGATGTAACTTGGAAAAAACATGTTCTTATTATGTTATTTAAGTGTCTCATTGGGGAAGCTCCTAATTATTTGTGTTCAAACTTTGTTTTCACTCATACTACCCATAGTTAGAGTACAATGGGACATTCATCGAACATGCTTGTTGTTCCCCGTTTTAAAACCAATTTTGGTTTTAGAACTTTACATGTCAGAGCAGCAAATCTTTGGAACAACGTTGTTGATGCTGAGACTCGTTCAACATTTAATTCTTTGTCCCTTGGACAATTAAAATATTTAATCAATGATATTTGAATATGTTCCCCATTTGGTTAAAATGTATCATTTTATGTTAACTATACACTCTTAGAAGACCGGTATCAAATATACGAGTAGTTTTCCGGATCATTTTATTTTGATCCTTTAAGGATCACTTTTGATCCAACGTGGATCGTTTTGATCCTTTTTCAGATCAATATATACAAATCGATCAAATTCACCAGGTTCATTTTTGATCCGGTTTTCGGATCATTTTATTTTGATCCTTTTTGATTACAATTTCAAAGTTTTGATCCGTATTTCTGGATTACTTTGATATACGGAAAGGATATATTTTGATATATACGGTTACCAAAAAATAAGTTCCCCCCTTGGATGACTAGACTTTGCCAAGACAGAAGTCGCCATGTTGGCTGTATTTCTCCTGCATAAAAGACGTTTTCGTTTAGGGAAACAATTCTCTATACAACACACTTTACCGTTTGATGAAAGGTAATGACGCTTTTGAGCAAGACAAATTTGTTTAAAAATCATTTTTTAAAACAGCCGAAAAAAAAGTTGCACTTAACTTCTTGTGGCCTTCTTGTGTCAACAAGAACAGGTTTACTTTGGCATTTATTGCATTAACTTGACTATTCTGCCAAAATGAACTTTTTTGCATGGCTTCAACATCATGCACGATGTTGTGACACCCAATTCTGTCACGCTTCTGTCATGGAAACAGCATTGCTTGAAAGTGAGAGTTATTGTTAAAGAAAGTGAGAGATAATCTGTAGAATGAAATCATGGATACTCTAAACCTTCAGATGATTATGCAAAACTAAGGAGAAAAAACAAACTTGATTTTCACAATAAGACAGTATTAGCAGAGATCTTACTGCACATTCTTACCAGGTCATTGAGCTCGACAGACCAAGGGTAACAGATTGCAAAGCTTAACAATTTTACGCGATATCACTGCACTGTTAACCTGTTTTTTGTTTTCATGTTGAAAATACGGATTTTGATCAATGCCTCGTTGCCTAAGTTTCTTGTGGTGTATAAAAATGTCATATGGTCCAAATTTCAAATAAATCCATGAAATTTGTTCAATTTTAAACACGAAATCGCTTTACCAGTCGTTGAAAAGAACGGTGGACACAGCACTTTTAAATCCGACAATGTTTTAATTTTAAGTCATAACAATTCATTTAAAAATGAAAAGGGGTCTAAATCATGTTTTAACTGTATAATATGCACTGATTTAAAAAAAAAATAAAAAAAAAAGTAAACGTAGAAGCATGTGAAAGCATGTTAGGATATCACAAAATACGCAAGTGCAACTTTTTTTTTCGCCAGTTTTGGAAAATGATTTTTAAACAAATGAATGTTGTTAGAAAACGACAAAAGTTGTCATTAAATGGTCATGTGGGTTTCGTGCACAAGTGTTTTTGAAAACAGAAACCTATTTTATACAAAAGAAAAGTATTCAAAATGGAGAGTTCTGTCATGACAAAGTCTGGTCATCCATGGGGGAACTTATTTTTTGGTGACCGTTTATTATGATGCCAACATCTCAAGTGCTTAAGAATTGAATTATTTTTAAAACAGTATTGAATTCAATTTAGATCTCAAGTTTTGTGGCAAAGTTATATACACGAGCTACATGTACTAACAAACCACTTAAGGTTGCCTTAATTCCGTTCTCATTCCTTTTTTCATCCCTTATTCAATGGCATCAAGCATCTAGCACCCACAATAATACAATGAGCAATTTTATCAACACAGCAACAAGATGTAACCGAATTAAATGCGATGAGATGGAAGTTGCCCTGAAGAATTATAGTAGCTGAATGTTACTGAGAATATCTTAAATGAGAAGTAACGTGTGATGCTTGAAGGTTAAAAAGACGTGTTTCATTCAAGATTTGCGAGTATGCGAAAGTGCAGTTTCCGTAAAGCCATCGGCTAAGCATGAATATTTACAACTATTTTGTGAGTTAAGACGCCGCCACAATGCGTCAAGTTGATAAATTAAGTGCTTGTTTGGATAGCACGGCGGATATTGGTATGCTTTCATCTATGCCTTATATTATGATGCCTACATCTTAAGTGCTTCATAATTGAATTCCTCTTAGAACAGTATTAAATCCAATTAAGATATTTGTGGCAAAGTTATTATACGAGCTACATGTAATAACAAACCACTTAAGGTTGTCTGATTTCCGTTCTCTTTCCTTTGTTCTTCCCTTATTCAATGGCAATAGACATCCAGCACACACAACTCTACAATGAGCAATTTCACCAACACGGCAAGAAGATGTAACCGAATTAGATGCGATGAGATGGAAGTTACTGAGAAGATCTTAAATGAGAAGTAACGTGTGATGCTTGAAGGTTGAAAAGACGTGTTTCATTCATGTGTTGCGAGTATGCAAGTATGCGGTTTCCGTGAAGCCATCGGCTAAGCATGAATTTTCAACCACTATTTTATGAGTTAAAACGCCGCCACAATGCATCAAGTTGATAATGTTGGTGTTTGATTGGCTAAAAAGGATGATATTGCTATACTTAAAAAAACGCTTTTTGTTCTGCGGAGGGTGGTGGCTACACGTATGCGTCCATGTAATGCAATTGTGTCTTTCGATCTTCTCTCTTGTCATCATTTAATTTTAATGTCAACGTGCTATATTAGCAATACAGTGTTATGTTTTTTAACCCACATTGTTTCGTTGGAGAGTTATTTGGTGATGTTCTAAACTGTTACTGTCAATTTCAGCTCATATACGTGTATATAAAATTATTATGATTTCACCTTAAAAAAAAAAAAAAATCACCTTGAAAAAAAAAACAAAAACTTGGTACTTGGTACAAAGTAAGCCAACGGATGATTATCTTTAACAGGGATCCCAAGATGTTTTTTAAATCAGTTTTGAATGCAGGAGGAAGACCGGAGTGCCCGGATAAAAACCTGCAGAAGCGAGCATGGACTGAAAACCAAATGCACATAAAGCGCCGGGACCGGGACTCGAACCCGGGACCTCATTGTGCAAGGCAAAGGAACTACCGCTGCGCCAACCCGCTCCCCCCTTTCTTTTCTTTACTTTTAAACTAAACTAAAACAAAATAACATTACCCTGATAAATGAATATTACTGATACTTGACAGTCCTTATCAATAATCATTACTTGTTTAATATTATCATGTTATTTTCAAAACAAAATAGAAATATTCTAAAATTCAAAACACTTTTCACACATATCAGTATCGGAAGATAAAAATTACACTCAATGAAAATACGTTTTACCGAAATTATAGTTTCTTGCCTTTTTGAAGGATATGAATCATGTTGTATCATTTGTTATAGTTGCTGAACCTTATGCCTTTCCATGTAACCTGACTCTCAACCTGTGATATTGAAATTTGGACAACCAACGTTTAGTTGTTTGGTACTACACTATAGTATAGTGTCTCTTCTTTCCATTGATATCAGGATAATGAAAATGTGTCAAAACGTTACGTAATTATGACGACACGTAATTTGTACCGAAAATTGTAGTATTTTTTTTCCTTAAAATTTATCACCTATCTAAAATGTTGTTATAAACGATTGTCGAATTCTCATCAGTTTTTGCCAATAAATATTCTATTCTATTCTACTTTGTTTAATATATTTTTTTCTTTTCAATTTTGTTTTCTATTCTATTCTGTTCTATTCGATTCGATTCGATTCGATTCGATTCAATTCTTTTCTATTCTGTATTCATACATATAAAGGAACCGATAATGTCAACACGTAATGTTAGTTTCAGCTCCTTAATGAACATATTTATTTTGTACATAACGGGTACTTGAAAATTGTAGTGGTGGCAATTTGTTTTTCAATCGACGGTAAACCGAAGTTGTCAATTGGTACAATTGTTTGTATTCTTTAACCCTCAAAATTTGCAAAAGTTTTATTTGAATG
>JXSR01S005994.1:399-12519 GCA_000969725.1 Ophiothrix spiculata
ATTATCGGAACGTCGTGTTTTGAAAAAGTCTATTGACACGCTGAGGTGTTCTCATGTGTGGATATAACGCAACTCCGCATATGTAGGGGACGGTGGGGCAAGTTAGCACTCTTTTCATTGAAACGCCCCTGAATTGGACATGATAAAGTCTAGAAGATTTACAAGATAGATATATACCCGAACTAGGCCTATATGTTGCGTAAATACTAAGACTCTGCGGCTTATTGTATTGAAATAATATAGAAAATAAAAACATGTTGTCAATAGGGCCAACTTAAGTTGGTCCACCCAGCGGGGCAAGTTGTCCCCATTTACAAAAAAAGAGTCGTACTCATTTTACCGTGACACATTTCATACACTATGTTTTTTTAAGTGAAGCACGGGAATGTTCTGCATACAAAAAGTCTTTTTAGGATGAAATGCCATAATAAACTAGTACAATATCGATCTTTTAAAAAGATAGGTTGTGACCTATAGTGTTATCTGCATGCAATATATGCCACATTTCCTATCAGTCTTGTGAAAGACTTCTTGCGTCTTGTTATACGCATCTATTTGTTATTGTGCTCGAGTCTGAGTAAGTTATCATACCATCTTGGGCAAATTCGCCACAGGGCCAACTTGCCCCGTGTGGTAGGGGGCGAACCCGCCCCATAGTCCCAGTTTTGACTTATCCTCGTAGTTTACCAACAAAACAAAGAAGGATTTGATCTCATGATATAGTGGACATGTACCATACCTCGTAATCAATAATTATAACTTGAACCAGCGAAGTAATATTTTGACACTAGTACAAAATTACTTTTGTTTACTTTTTCTTTACTGAGTGGGAGAAATCGGCCCCGAGAAATCCACTTGGTAAAAATCACAGGCCCGATATCATTTGCCAATGTTGGCCCAACATAATCGGCTAACATTGGCCCAACTAAACTTTGCTATCTGTATGATTTTGTAACACATTGGCTTTTCATTGGCCAAACGTTCAGCCAACCGTCAGAATGCCAATATAGGAATGACGATTGCCCGATGGACAAAGGGACATGGGCCCTACATCATTTTGTGTACATTGGCCCAACGTAACTGTCGACATTGGCCCAAAGTTGGTCCAACTAAGCTTTGCTATCTGGGACACTCCAAAAACAAGACGAATAGTAAAATGTCAAAAAATCTCTATGATATTTAAACGGGGTGCACCGGCTAGTCCGACATTGCGCTAGTCCGACTACACACTTTTCCTATACCTAGTTAGAGGTGCGCTAGTCCGAAAATGAAAACCACTCACCACTGTTTGATCACTAATAATATATATATAGCCATTTAATTCTAAAGGCACATTATTGGTGGCGCTATTTCCTTTCCAGGTTTTAAGAATCTATGACCCTTAGTTTTGACATTTGACACATGGATAAGGTAAAGGAGACCCAAAACAAATTTTATTCATGTTAAATTCACACAACAAATATTTAATTTATGCACTATGCATATAATTATTTCAAAACATGTATAGCGCCACCAACAATGAAATTTCAATATATGGGCTAAAAAGGATGTTTTTGATCTAAAATGAGCATTTTTTGAGATAAAATGTGAAATTAAATAATGGAAACAAATATTACAGTTCACCACTTAATTTCAGAACTAATTTAAACACTTTAAAGGGCTTGCATTTTTTTTTATAACAGTGCATTTTTGTCGAAAAATTATTAAATGAACCCATTAAACAGTGGTGCACTGCGCTAGTCCGAAAATACAATGCGTCAGTCCGAAAATGAAATCCACTGCGCTAGTCCGAATTTTTAAATGAAAATACACTGCGCTAGTCCGAAAATGACATACACTGCGCTTGTCCGAATTGGAAAAAACACTGCGCTAGTCCGAATCTGAAAACCAATGCGCTAGTCCGACAATAATGTATTGTGTGTATTTCAAACAGAAATCCACTGCGCTAGTTCATATCTAAAATCCACTGCGCTAGTCCGACATAAATGTCGGACTAGCGCAGTGTTTTTCAGATGCGCTAGTCCGACATAAATGTCGGACTAGCGCAGTGTTTTTCAGATTCGGACTAGCGCCGTGTATTTCATTTTCGGACTAGCGCAGTGTCGGACTAACGCATTGTCGGACTAGCGCCGTGTATTTCATTTTCGGACTAGCGCAGTGTCGGACTAGCGCATTGTCGGACTAGCGCCGTGTATTTCATTTTCGGACTAGCGCAGTGTCGGACTAGCGCATTGTAGGACTAGCGAAATGTACCAATTTCAATTTGGCTGTATAACTATAAATAAAAAGTGACTATGCATAAGAAGGAGCAAAATTTCCGCTATTACCCACCTTCTTGTTGATGCTTAAACTTATTTTGTTCTGGCTCTCTGCTTTCTTCATGTGTATGGCTGTAGTAATATGTGACCCGTCATATCGAGAGGTACCTTAAGGTCGGCAAAATCAAAATTGATTTTTTGGTCTCATCTGAAAGCTAAGATTTTAAGCTTTAAAATGACACCTTGATTTTGGTTATTGGATGTTTGGTTGCGAAGTAACACCCAAATTGGTAAAAGACATCGGGCTGATTCGGAAAACTATAGTTCTGAGAAAATCGAGTTTAAAGTTTTTGTACTTAGTAAATCTTGTATTGAGAGAGGATTTTTAGCTTGGTTTTTAATACATTTTTGTTATGTTTTGGATGTTGCAACCTGATTAATATGATAGAATACACTTCAATGATAACCTTTCTGATGAAATTAGAAATTTGACCTTGGACGTGATTTTTGACTATGCTTAGCTTCAATGGCCCGTATCTCGTAATGTACTATGCCGGTATTAAGGTACCTTTCGATATGACGATCCACATTTGCTCCAATCGTTTTCATCGCATCGGGAAAAGGAGAAAAAGTGTCAGTCAAACTACCACCACTATCTACCTGTCGTCTGCTCAGCTGACTTTGCAATATTTTGGCGCAATTGTATGAGCTCCGTGTTTGCCGAAAGTCTGTCGAAGGCATGTTAGTTGATACACATGTTGAATATTTGACAATGTGACGGACCTATGACATTGACAATAAAATGTAATTATACATATAACATAAAGGGCAACATAAAGAACACACAAAGATTCTTAATTAGAGCCCAATGAAAGCGCATAATTGTGCTTTCTGCAATACTTCTATAGTGCTCTAAAATTGTTTCCTTAGAAATCGAGAACTTGTATGATGGATTAACTTGTATATATCAATTAAGTTTTCATGCGTTCATTTATTATTCTGATAATTCATTATAAAATACCATTTGAAGAAAAATAATGCCAACATACGGGTATAAGGTTATATAATTATACTTACCAAGTACACTGCCGACAGTGATAAAAACCAATGCAGAATACATGACCATCTTCTGATGAAAGAAAGAAGACGACGTAAAATAAACAAAGTTGAATTGAAATATGTTCTGTCATAAAATTGTGGTAACTCTGTATTCAACAGATTGATATGAATTGTCTTAACGATGAACTTTAAAGTTCTCTTTATCAGTTTATGGAACAATGATGCTGTCTTTGAATATTTTCACAAAACTTGGGTGGAAGAATTCTTATTTCTAAAAATGTACTGCGGCGATCATCATAACTACTTATCTCCAAATCAACGCAAGGAATCGTTACGATTATATTTGACAGCAAGTGTTTTTGTAAAAAAAATTATACCTTACATAAAAGACAATTAAATACAAAATTAGTTCTAGTTCTGCAATTTCGAACTTTATACAACATCTCCTAGATAGTACCATGACGTTGTCATAGTAAACAATATTATAGCCCCGTTTCATAACTATTAATATGACACTATTAAGGCTACGGTCCCTAAATGGGTGCCATTTTTGCCAACGGCATCTTTACTGCAACTTTTTACCTACTTACACATATCAGAATAATACAATTTTTGGCGTACATATGTAATAGAGTCTCTAGTTTATACATGAGAGTTTATCTTATAAACAATCTTATCAAGGTCAGTGCCTAAGTATTTTCTTATCGTGACTGAGCATTGAGATTTTTAGTGTCACTTGTTGGTGATGGCAATCTCAAGTAGTTTCAACCATTCAAACTCTGATTTGTCATTAAACAGTGATTTATTTTGCTAACAATATCCGATTTCAGTGAAATGTAATTAGTAAGGTCAACACCCAGGAAGATTTTTCAAGTAAGTGTTAGAGCAGTTTGAATAATTCAAGCATCAATATATTATCGCAACAATATCTTGTTTGTGATTTGTAGCTTTCAATCGTCAACGGTAATGGCCAATTTAAATTATGTGCAAAAGCAATATCCTTTGCATTCATTAGCTATTGGTTGTCCTTCCAAGTTGGAATAGTGGATGGGATTGCCGAGGATTGATGTTGAATATCAATTCATCTATAGTACTTTAATCAAATATTCACCATGGACGGAGAGCGAATCACTTATGCTGTCTTTTATGCTATTGTGATTCTTATTAATCTAATTGGAAATTTTGCAACAATTTTGGCATTTTGCAAAGTATCTGTTTTAAGAACAAAGGCAAGTAATTTGCTGATACTGAACCTATCGATTGCAGACCTAGGAGTTGGCTTCGTGCAAATGTATCTTTACACGAATTGGACGCTTCAGTATTGGCCATTTGGTAAACTTGGTTGCCAGTTTGGCATTTTTGGCATCGATACCGTTATACCTGTTGGGATGTTGACGACGTTGGCAATTGCATTTGACAGATTTCTTCTTCTCAAAAAGACATATCCAGAATATTTGACGATACAATCTAAATCGCGGATACAGAAAACAATTGCATCAATTTGGCTGTATGGAACTCTTATTTCACTGAGTGAATTTATTGTATGGGATTATGTTCAAATCTCAAATGGACTAGAGGAAGTTTTTAACTACAACGTCAAATGTCGTTCTCGCCCTCAGCACAACGCAATCTATTCCATTTGTGTTTACTTTCTTGGTATTTTCACCCCTCTACTCGCCATAGAGACGTTTGGTGTTTTATTTGTTGTATTATTAATTAAACGGTTGAAAAGATCCACAGTTATCAGGCCAAATGATCAAGGGCAGTTTCCACCAAGACAGGCTTCATTAGCTGCTGGAAGAGATATCGGTTCTATATCAGGAGCTGTTGTGGGAAAGCGCCAGAGCACTGATGATGATTCGCGACACAGATACCGTAAAGCTGCAATGATGTTTGGCGCACTCTTTCTTTCTCTCAACCTCTGTATGCTTCCTTTTGTTATCTACAGCCTCGCCATTAGTTTCTTCTGTAAGCATTCATGTTACAATGCTCTAGCGCGAGATGTTTTGGTGAATATTATGTACCTAAATTCAGCTATCAACCCATTTTTATATGCTATGGCAATGAAAAAGATCCGAAAATTTTATAAACGCATCCTGTTTAAAAGAAAGTAAATTAACTTTGCTTTGTTTGAAAGGTTAAAAATGGAATTGAACCTTTGCTTGGGCATTTTGTCACTGTCCATAAGCATAATACACACCATGTTTGTAATTGAACATTAAAATATGTGCACAGGGCAAATTACACTCAATATAGGAGGAGTTAAAAGTAAAAAGGAAAGGAAAGAAGGGGAGAGACTATATCAGTGGGTTTGTAAAAAGTGAGCAAATTGTCTGTGATTTGACTTAAATGACTGGGGATTTGAGTTAAGTGATTAAGTGTAAGTATTTTTAAATACTTAATTATTTAAAAATCTTTAAGCTCTTATGAAAGTTCAATTAATGGCCGTATGAACTCAATAGGCTGATGATTTGATTCAACGTTATGTTTGGCTCATTCTGTGCTTTTACTTCACATGGTTCTAAAATATCTGTATTAAGTGTTCAAAACAAATCATGAAAAATAAATCACTTGCAGGAGAATCGGTTCAACAAATGAAATCATGCACCATTGTATTGTATGGAATCTGTAAACCGCTGGTGAAAACTTTTATTTTTGAGGCGTTAGGAATTGACATTTTCTCCTTGATTATACAGAAATTAATGTTATCAAACACAGTCTGATGTCAAATCTTAAGATGGGAACTTAAAAATTGTGTGTATAAGATTTGTAGCAGACGTGTGTCCTTTTAGGTGACTTGTCGAGTTGTAATGGAAACCCAACCTGAGTAGTTCCCAAAATTTATGATAGTTTGAAGCATCGTTTGTGCTCGTTCCTAGTGGCTGTTTTTATGTTTACAAAGTCATACCTTAACTCCATTACATGCACTTTGAAACAAGAAACACGAAAAACAGAAAGGGAGAAAGGGTTACGCAATCGAAACCATGTCTATTAAAACTGTAAACTTCGTATAGGCCTATAAATGTTACGAAATAACGAAGTAAATGTTACTGAAGAGAATTCAACACGTATTAAGAGTTTGTCATTGTTCATGATTATGTAAATTATGCAAATAAACTTGACGGTCTACAATTACCTGCACCTACGCTATAAGAATATTGCATATACATTTTTCGAAATGATTGCCTTTAACTTTAGCTTGTAATCTTGTAAACAATCTTATAGAGGTCAGTACCTTTATGTAAATCTTATCGTGATTGACCATTGAGATTTTTAGTGTCACTTGTTGGTGACAAATTACTTCTCGCTTTGCTGAACGTCAAGTACACTGCAAGTTTTTGCCTACTTACATTTATCCGATCTTCACGATTTTTGGTGTACATATGGAATAGAGTCTCTAGTTTATACATGAACCCTTACTAATGATTTCACGCCCATGATCAAGGTCAAAATTGCATCAAAAGACTACTTCGATAAAGTTAACGCCTTTTTGCCGAAACCTCATAATTTTAAGCACTTCGAATAATCTGATTTCATTAAAATGTTGGCAGGTTGAATATCAATGTATGATAATGAATTAATGTATGTTTTTGATCATTCATGATGCCATTAAACATCCGGAAAGACATTGACTACGACGGTCAATGTGTGTCAGTTAACATTCGAATTTTCCGTTGCGGAGATTTGCCAAGTAATTCGACTTAGCTATAGTCAAAATTAATTATTTGAATAGAAAAGAGTTCCCATGTTACTAGTTTGTGTTTCATTTTCTTTAAGTTAACATGGAACAACCAGGTCTTTTCCAAAAGGTTGGTAAAAACGAGTAAAAATTAAACATGCACTTTTGGACGGTTAAACTTTTAAACTCATTTTTTAAACATGTTCCTTACAAGTAACATGTCCGAAAATGAGTTCTATTTAAGTACATATCAAACGAATATTGATGGTATATTTTATACTCCCACAAGCTATTTCCTTTGTACACAAATTGGAGGTATTCCGGTAATATTCCATTGGCAAGATGTCGTGTCTATCCTGTTCTCTTGTTATTCAATGCCTGTAGAACAACTTGCCAGTATTGCATGTTCCAATTTGTTGCAAACTCCTAATTTACTATAAGCATGCATGTAAATGTGTGCTTTCAGAGTTTGTATTACGCGCCCAAATGTACACCTTTATGCTAGTCTATAAACATTTAACAGCGAAAACGGATGACCTTACTGTTATAGACAATCAAAGCATCGAAGCACTGACCCAAAATATAATTAGACAAAAGTATCGTCACACTACAAAAATATTTGTCTATCTAACATTACGACAAAATTTAGTTTATTTTTCGTAGGTTTTGAACATGTCATGTTTAATAACTTGATGATACACTATAAAAATGAAAAGAGTGAACAATCACTCTTTCTTGGAGAGAATTTTGTTTCAGTCTAAAATGGTGGCATTACAGTCTTTTCGTTTGAAATCGAACGTGCTTTAACTCGAAAAGATATACTTAACTCTTTAAAACTGCCAATCTTTTAAGGATTGGTCACTCACCGGCATCACTCTTCTAGTGTCAGTGACCAATCTTTAAAATATTGGCGGCAGTGACCAATCTAAAAGTGTAGCAATTTTAAATCTAACAAAGAGTGAAGAATAACCCTAAAAGAGTGACATTTCACTCTTTTCGAGTGAAACTCCGTTCGATTCAACTCAAAAAGAGTAAAATGTCACTCTGTTCGAGTGAAACAAAATTCACTTTAAGAAAAAGTGACCATTCATTTTATTTTTTCATTTGAGAGTGTACAGAACAAAAATAATGGATATGTTTACATATTTATAAATAATTCACAGATTTTGAGTTATGCAATATATTTATTTTGACCTTGCAGGGCATGTACACGGCCATATACATATTACATTTTAATTACTCACGACAGGTGTCCCTTAATCCAAATAGTTGATTTATACCAAAATCGCAATTTCTTCAAAATATTAGATAAACAATTATTTTATTAGTGTGATGATATATTAGCTTGAATGACTGAATTCGATTGATTGTCTATTTATATCTTTTCACGCAGCGAGTTAAAATATGGGGAACTAAGAAGCGAAGTGAGACAACTTACCTTACACGAAATTTTGTCTTCATCTAAGAAGAGGAGGCGGATGGTAAATACCCGCCCTGTGAAAATGAAATTGACTTGTGTTTTGTTATTTTATACCATAGTATAGGGTAGACTCTCCTCTTCCCATTGATACCAAAATCATGAAAATTAGTTGTTGTTTTTGTCTCTTTGGCGAACCAACGAGACATATTTGAATCTGGATTTGGGAAACTTCGTAATAGACTAAGAAGTAAAAATGCATAGAGATTCTGTAAAGATCATTAAAGCTTAATATTATTTTAGTTATACTTTATGTGTAGTAAATAGAACAAAAATATACAAAAAATAGTGGAATTTTAAAGTCAAAACTTAAATTTACACAATACATTCGACTGTGTGAAAGGTTACGACGATGCTTTGCAAAACAAAGACAATATTGCCACGTGTAGCACACACTGACCTATACTTCTGGACAGGAAATGTTTTGACTTTTTTGTAGGCCGCCGTGTTGCCATGTTGTGAGTAAACGACCTTTTGAAGTTGTGTGTTCCGATCACTTTCACTCACAAAATCAAACTTGAGATTTTGATACCACATGAAAGCGCATTTTTATCAATAACCCCTCTAACTTTTCACGCCTATATTAAGTTTTGTTGAAGAGATATGGTCAAAAAAATCCTGAATTAATGGAATATTTTGTTTACAAAAATAAATATCCTATTTGTTTCTATGGGTCACTCTCAGATATATATTTGCCTGTAGCATTGATTCTGTCCACAAATTCTGACGGCTTACCCGACTCACCTAAGGTGGTTCCCCGACAAAAAATATGACCACAAAGGATGTAAAAACAATTACTTGGATGCCCGAGGTTACTTTGTCTTGCATTTGGGGGCAACACCCCTTAGATGAACAAGACGTGACAAATTTGTGTTAATTAATAATCAAATATTACACCTCACTTATATATACACATGTTTATTCATTTTCATTTTTAAGTCACGTGAAATTAAAGATAAACAAATGAAATGAGTAAAATTGATCGTGGTATTAACACAGGAGTTGTTTTTACATGCCAAAATAACTTTGAAGTATATTTGTCAGGACTTTACGGTGATCCCGTAACTTGCCTGCAAACCTCAATGGTGTTTCTGTAACTTAATGGGAGTAACTTACCAGTTTTACTCGCCATCTCCGAACTTATCAATTTTATACTCACTCAAAACATGCCCTCCCTATCATAATACATTCAGAATAACAGCAAGAAGTTTTAGATACGGTTGCATAGAGACAGAATGTTTGCAAACATATCAGACTTGCTATGTTTATACGATTCATAAATAAGTTTAAAAAACATATTTTACGTCACTTTTTCCACTTTTTCTAATAGTAATCGTATTAAAAACATATTTCTCTTGCAAATAACTTAAGAATTTTTTTTTTTAGCTTCTGTCAACCAACACTCCAGGGATCGTCACCTTAAGTTGATTCAAACTGTGATTTTCATTCAAACAGTGATGAATTTTGCTAACAATATCCGATTTAAGTGAAATGCAGTTAGTAAGGTCAACACCCAAGTAGATTTTGTTAGAGCAGTTTGAACAATTCAAGCATCAGTCATATCAATATAAATGTTATCGCAACAATATCTTGTTTGTGACTGGTAGTTTTCAATTGTCAACGGTAATGACCAATTTAAATTATGTGCAAAAGCAATATCCATTACATTCATTAGCTATTAGTTGTATAAGTTAGAGAAGGTGGTGGTATTGCCGGGAAATGATGTTGAATATTGTTTCGTCTATAGTACTGTAATCAAACATTCACCATGGACGGAGAGCGAATCACTTATGCTGTCTTTTATGCTATTGTGATTCTTGTTAATCTATTTGGAAATTTTGCCACTATTTTGGCATTTTGCAAAGTACCTGTTTTAAGAATGAAGGCAAGTAATTTGCTGATACTGAACCTGTCGATTGCAGACCTTGGAGTTGGCTTCGTGCAAATGTATTTTTATACGAATTGTACGCTTCAGTATTGGCCATTTGGTAAACTTGGTTGCCAATTTGGCATTTTTGGCATTGATACCGTTATAACTGTTGGAATGTTGACGACGTTGGCAATTGCATTTGACAGATTTCTTCTTCTCAAAAAGACATATCCAGAATATTTGACGATACAATCTAAATCGCGGATACAGAAAACAATTGCATCAATTTGGCTGTATGGAACTCTTATTTCACTGAGTGAATTTATTGTATGGGATTATGTTCAAATTCCAAATGGACTAGAGGAAGTGTTTAACTACAACGTCAAATGTCGTTCTCGCCCTCAGCACAACGCAATCTGTATTTACTTTCTCGGTATTTTCACCCCTCTACTCGCCATTGAGACGTTTGGTGTTTTATTTGTTGTATTATTAATTAAAAGGTTGAGAAAATCCACAATTATCAGGCCAAGTGATGAAGGGCAGTTTCCACCAAGACAGGATTCATCAGGTGGTATCGGTTCTATATCAGGAGCTGTTTTGGGAAAGCGCCAAAGCACTGATGATGATTCGCGACACAGATACCGTAAAGCTGCAATGATGTTTGGCGCACTCTTTCTTTCTCTCAACCTCTGTATGCTGCCTTTTGTTATCTACAGCCTAGCCATTAGTTTCTTCTGTAATCAGTCATGTTATAATGCTCTAGCGCGAGATGTTTTGGTGAATATTATGTACTTAAATTCAGCTATCAACCCATTTTTGTATGCTATGACAATGAAAAAGATCCGACAATTTTATAAACGCGTCCTGTTTAAAAGAAAAAATTATCTTTGTTTTATTTGAAATGTATGCATTTGAAATTGAACATTTTCTTGGAAATTTTGTTACTTGACGTAAGTAAGACTTTATAAACATGATTACGTGAGGACTGAAGCACGAGTATTAATACACACCAGGTTGGAGTTACACATTGAAATAGCTAATAATAAAGGGCAAATTTAATTAGTTAATAAGCAAAAAGATCCAAAGTGTGGATAATTATTTCGCTGTAAGTTTTCACGTTAACCAATTAGGGTTCTTTATGCGATACATGTTATACATTTTGTACTGCTTTGCTGTTCAAAAGATAATTTGAATCCATTAATGTAAATAAAATCTTGTATTTCAACAGTGCCAACTTTCTCTATGCTTCTTCTTATCTTGCTTAATGGCCTCTTGAACTCAACAGGCTCATGATGAACATTAGATGATAGAGATGCACCAATGTTTTGACCTTCATTGTAGGATGAGTACTTGTCCAGCAGAAAGTTGCTTAATATGTTCTGTTTCGCAGCGCTCAAATGTCAATTGGCACAAAAGTGATGCGTATAGAATAACTCTGCAACTTCATGATAATAATTTATTGAGGCGTAAACTTTGCGGGAATCCGTTCCTTAACATGAGTAGAAAGAAGCCTAATATGTACTATTTCGTGGTCCTTCAAGGTAAATATAACTGGAATGTGTTATGGTAAATGAACATTTTAATTGCAACCGTTTTTAACTTTCTTTCTGGTTTAAGGACAGTTTTGCAAAAGTTACTTCATGTATCCTCAGAGGTTTTTCGTTTTTTGTCTCTTATTACTTAATTGCTTGAAATAATTAAGATAATTGCACTATTTGAACAAAAGTAATGTAAGAATATTAAATGATAGAGATGCACCGAAGTTTTGAATCCCACT
>JXSR01S005997.1:13612-24243 GCA_000969725.1 Ophiothrix spiculata
AGATCATAGCAACGGAACGCGAAGCGATATTCAAGCCTACAAAATTATACGGCCCCGCCAACGAATGGGTAGAGGGTCGCTGGATGGGATAAATGTTTTTTCTTCCGCTCGCGTAATAAAAACTTATTTTGCTTTTCACTAATTGTGTCAAGAAGGTCAATGTCTTCTCAAAACGCATTATGTAGACAATAAGTAATAATTAACTAAAAGAATATTTTTGTCTAAGTATCTTAGGTGGGAATTTGATTTTTTAATCAATCAAAAATAGTTTAAGGGATAGCATTTTGTATTAGGAATCTCTAAGACAATTGAAGTAT
This sequence comes from Ophiothrix spiculata, assembly GCA_000969725.1. NCBI lineage: Eukaryota > Metazoa > Echinodermata > Ophiuroidea > Amphilepidida > Ophiotrichidae > Ophiothrix > Ophiothrix spiculata. The sequence continues at coordinate 13,930 of JXSR01S005997.1, forward strand.
ATGCTTACGGGGTAATCTGAGAAACTGTTGCATTGTGCTACTATTTTATTCTACGAGGATAACCACATGTGAAAACTTGTGTTAGGTTATTGCAGAAAAGAGAAAATTAGCTTATATACTCGTAGTTGCACCGAAAAAATACAAATATCATTTAGCAAACATGTGACAAAAATGTATGCATAAATATTATCTCGATGGTTGAAATGTATGAAAACAAGAAGCAATTACCTTTTACGTAAAAAAACCCCCGAAAAAACATGTCAAAATATGACTAAAATTATTACTGTACATGTACAGTTTATGTTAACAAATTGATACAATAACAACCAACAGATATGCAAATTATTAAAAATCCAAATGAAAGGCACCTGTATAAGTGTAAATGAAAGAAAAAGTTAAAAGGGAAAAAACTAAAAGAAAGACAAAGGTAATTTCAGGTAGTAAATTTGGGATAAAGAATATATAAAAAACAAAACAACCAAAACAGAAAATAAAATGTCAAAATCAATATCAAAGTTAATTCTGGTTTGTGAACGTTAAAAAATTGAACAATTGATATCCAATGAAGTTCCATTTTGAAGTATAAAATGTAATATTATTAATACATGTTGATTATGTTTATCGGTATAGAATCGGTAGGATTCCAGTTCATTGACACACTAAAATGTCAAATTTAGCAAATCAAAGTAAAACTTGAGTTCATTACATGTTTATGGTAGTATGTACCCTCTATGGTGGCAGAAAAATTACTCTTTATAATAAATCGAAATATGGGATGAAAACTGTTTTCGCTACAGACTTTGCTACAGTTGTACGAACTAAGGTGAAGAATTTTGAAATGCGAATCCAATGCACATTGGATTGACTTTTTACTCCTTTTACGCCATATTTATTCGTTTAATATTTATAACACCGAAGTTTCCAAGCAGGCATGAAAGAGAATGGGATAAATTAGCTTTTGTACAATGTTTAATATTAGCGAGTGATTTTTTCTTAAGTATCAAATTTGATTTTTTTTTTTCAATTTTATTACTGATCAACTTATGTAAAGTTTGGTTAAGTCTTGTGAGCTATTCTGATTCTTATAATTGAGATTTCAGTCGTTGTTTTCGAACTCTTAAAAAACATGTCCGACACCTTTTCCCCATGGGGGACTTGAATTATTGAAGGGAATGCCACCCGACGCAAGAAACCCCTTCCAATGCAGACCAATGCCAAGAAGCAGTATAATCTTTGCCAAACATCTCCCCATGTAATCAGGTGATTGTTCTTCTCGTGCTGCCATGGTTGCTTGGATTTCCCATAAGATGCTTCTTTCCCTATATGACTTGTAACAGTTAACTGTTCAAATCAGGAGATGATCTACTATCTTGGCGACTAGTAGTCTACAGTAAAACTTGTTGGTGTTCTACTGTTAAAGCCTTGATATGTGTTGACATAAATAAAAAATAAAGAAGGATACAGAACACTAAAAGAATTTCAAGATGTTATTGTCAGAATGTCAGATATTATTTTACCCGATAGTGGGAAAGACTCAGGGAATATCCTCATTCTGCAATGATTGTGCACTAAGCCTTTCCCCTATTTAAATGTCTAGGTGGCTGGGGCACTGACACAACATGTAGGAGCCTTGCAGGGCCAACACCTTGAGGTCAGTGTGGGCCGTGAACGTCGCGGGCGGCTCCAAGGTCAAGGTGGGGGCCAAGCACGAAGTAGCGGTGGTGGTGGAGGACCAAAACCCGGTGATAGAGCTGGACAATTAACTAATCGACAAGGTCAACAAAGTGCAGGTGGTTCAAGAGGTGGAGGGCTAAGAGGAAACTACGATAACCCGGCGCGTAAGTTGATTTATTCAGCAAATTCCTAAAATAATTTTCATTTTCTGCTTTACAACATGTACAAGTCAACATATCGACTCTTATAGTTACTTTAAACTACACAATCGTCTTAGCTATAATAGTAAATTATCAGGCGTGAATACTGGGATTTAAAGGCAATCAGGTTTACTTAAATTCGATAGAATCGATCACAAAAATTCTGCTACACAAATTAGAACAATACATTGTACTCGACTTGTTTTCCTAACGATAGAAAACAATAATTGTGAGGCCAATTGAAAAAAATAGTATATGTGGTGTCCCGCATGGATCAATTTAGGGACCTTTATTTTTATGTCATTAATATAACTAATACGTTAGTTTTTGATGAATTTGTTTTTGCTGATTACACCTTCGCTACTTAATACAAGGATATTAATTAGAATATAGAAAAAGAGCTGAAGTCTCATATATATGACCCCAGTTAAAACTTAAGATAATTCATGACTACTCTAAATAACACTGTCGTGCGATGAGTGAAAACTACTAATATACATTTTTTGTAATTGTTTTGACTAATTTTTCAGCTGGATCAGGTCCACCTGGTGGCGGTGGAATGAGAGGAATGCAACAGCCAACGTTTGGAGCAGGTGGTCACGTTATTATATGATTTCAAGCCTGTGCATAACTCATTTACATAATAATGGCTTTATGGACTGAACTGTTTTAAGCTCATTTGCATAAAAATGACTCTGCGGATTGTATATATTTTTTCCATTAACACTGCACTGAAATGATTGTACGGATTTTATTTTTTACCAACAACAATGCACTAAAACGATTCTACGGATTGTATATTACCGACAAAACTGTACTGAAATGATACTTATGAGGGGATACGTTGTGTATTGTAATTATCTGAGACAAGTAATCTCAGGTAATTATTGCATGTAGAATTTAGACATTCAACTCAAGAATTAAAGGAGTGATTAAATGCAATTTCATCATTCATTTAGAAAGGCGTTTTGAATGCGTTTTCTTCGAGATTTTCCTAAACAAAATGTGAAACCGTATTCTCCAGTTTTGGTATCTCTACATTTTTATATTAGCTTTCGTTATTACAATGTTCCATGATGTGGCGCACATTAATCAGCATTGGCAATCTCTCATAATCTTTTGTTTTAGCTGGTTATACCGTACTGCTTTTTGTGTTTCAAATATAAGTAAGTCGTACAATCTTCTTACTTAGGCTTTAAAGTAAGCTAAAAGAAGCTGAATCTTGAAGAGGGCTCCAGGATGTTTTTAAATTCAGTGTTTGAATGCAGGAGGAAGACTGGAGTACCTGGAGAAAAACCTGCGGAAGCGAGCATGGACTGAAAACCAAATGCTTATAAAGCGCCGGGTGCAGTATTGCTATTGAAAAGAGATTTTATTGCAATTTGTGTTTTGGACTATGCGGATGGAAGATGGTTTCATTGCAAATAATTTCTTTTACTATTAAGTATTATAATAATAATAATATCCATTACGAAAGGTTATCTAACAAAATCATTGTTTCTGTAGGAAATATTTTAAGTTGTTTGAGTGTTATATCATAGGCAAAATTGAGCAAACTTTTTTATTCTTTGTAAATGTTTGTTTTTGGTCGTTCAACAAAAAAAACTATCTTTATACAGAAAAAGTTTCAAAGTTAAGAAAAATATCAGACAGTGTGAGCCAGCTTTATGTCATAAAATTAATTTCCTTAAATTACTTATTTACTTATTTTTATGGTTCTATACGGCATAGGTAAAACCTTCCATGGTTCTTCGCAAATGGTCCTCATAAGCAAGATCATTATCGTCAAGGTTCTATAAACTACGGTTTTATTAAAACACATTCTGGTTCTACAGTACAAAGAAATAGTTTTATTTAAAAAAATATACTTCTTTAATAAAATAATAACTTGTTTTTGCGCTACCGATGAAAATACATTCGATGGTCAAACTTTAGCGTAATCATTTTTTACAGATTCAAAATGTTTATGCTTGCTTTAGAACTCCTCCAAAGTTTCATTTCAGTTTTCGTTTACAACAGATTTACCTTAACTTGATGTGACTTGTATGTGTACCCGATGTATGAATTTCCAAAAGCAAAGTGTGGTTAAACTTCAAACTATACAAAAGGTAGAGAGACATTTCGCCCGCCATTATGAACTATTTTTATAACTGAGCACCGTGAAAGTCATTTGGTGCTTGCAACACTTTTCATTTTTATGGTAAGTTCAACTTAATAAGTTTCGCCATTAAATGGTATATAAACTACGTGTTTATTTAACAAGAGCGTAGATATTAAGATTAATAAGGAAAAACATGAATACACCAGTAAAATGGATGTGATCAAAATAAAAATGAAAAATGATACAATATCAGGTTGTAGTCTCATTAAAGGGGAAGAACAAAATGTAGCTTTATGTTATCGAAACAGTCACTGTAACAGATGTCTGAAAATATAAAGTGTCTCTTATTCCCGAGTAAACATTGCTTAATGATTGTGTTACCAAAGAAAGAGACCCTTAACCTCTCTTCAATCAGTCCTATTAACCCACTGAATTTCCTGTTCTACTGTTTAATATTTTCTCAAAGTGGACGGAGCTCTGCTTTTCAACTATTAAAATGATCAAGTACTACATTGTACAAAAATGTTAGTTACTTTGTTCATATACTGCACACATTCCGATGACGGTTAGTGTTTATTATCCTGTCGTTTACTTTTGAAATTCTTTATTTTAGGGAGATATTATGAAAAACACAAAATATTCTGAAGTACTGGGTAAACACGTTTGAGTGGTTTTTCATACATTTCTTTGATTCCTCAAAATGCCCTTAGGGGCGCACCATTTGATTCTCAGTGGGGGGCCATGGATGATTAAAAAAACAACTTTGCCGCCGAAAAAATATTGACCGAAAGATGAGTAAGAAAAAAAAATTACCCGACTACTTCAAGGTAAAGAAAAACAATAACAAAAATATCACCGCTTCGGCGGCTATAAAAATCTTGACTCGACCTTAATTTCCATGCCTCCTGAAAATCAAATGGTGCGCCCCTTAATAAAATATAATCCGTCTATATAGAACGGTCATCTCTGTAATTACGTATTTTGTTTTATCTGTTCAGATAACAATACCAAAAACATTTATGTAAATCATTATGTTAGTGTGCGATTTATGTTCATATTTTCGCAAAATATACTTAATTAAAAATAGTAACAATTATGAGAAAGAAGAAAATACGGTGCCAATAATAAAAAAAAATCATGGTTTTTACTCGACTTGAATATACATATTATTGAAATATTAAATAACATCGACAAAATATTGTCGGAATTTAAATAAAAGACAAACGATTATGATATGGGGAGTAGGAGGAAGCTAAATCTCTCTTTTCTTTTTTTCAAAGTCAACATCATGAATGCTAAGTTTATTACAATTTATTAAAATTGGTGCACTGACATTTAGGTAGTTTTGTTAGATTCCCATAAATATTGTAATATTTCATGACTTGCTTGTTTTCATTTTGCTGCCTTTTTGTATTCCTTATTCGTCTATAGCTTATCTCTAACAAATAAATAATTTATATCACATTCTTTACTTTCTATTTTAATATCCTATTTTCATACATGTATCTGCAAGTTTCAATAAAGTTTTGTAACATATTTAAGCCCTTTTTAATTTATAATGTATACTTTAAAGACAACTAAAGCTTTATCATTGTTCCTTTTACCCCGCCAACCGAGGTGCGTTTGTTCTGCAGGCATTCAGCGCTTACTTCCAGGCGCAAGCATTATTCTACTCACAAAACGACAAGTTACATAATAACTTGTTTTATACCATCTGTCGTTACGAAATCAAACATATTTGGACAATATTTGATTCGATAATTTTATATTTTATTCATAATGTAAAAATACACTATATGCTTGAGGAGGTATAAGATCTATAAAACAAAACAAAACGAACAAAAAGTGCTTTTATTATTTTTTTAAATTCTTTTTAGACAATTCACAATAAATCTTGCAACTCCTGTCTCCAGAACTGTTTCCACAGGTCGGACATTTTTATATCCACACAGCAGTACGTGTATGAAATGGCATACCGGAAGGTGTAGTTGGTAGGAGTTACATCCTTCAAGAGGAGAGTGCATTTGTACCTTATGTCGTGTGTATGAGGCTGCACCCTTGCACTCCAGTTTTCTTCTTCTTCTTGCTGTGAACCACGGATTAGGCCATGGAGATTACTATCATAGTGCCAAATAGCTTATAATAGTCTTTCAATTTTGTTCTCCATGGGTTATTATTCACTTCAGCGTTTTATAAAAAAAATCACATAAAAATAAGTGCAGCAGGATATCAATAAATACTCGTATAGTTACAATGTATGCCAAAAACAATTATATATGACATGGATTAAGCGCAAATCTAAATACAGTTACATATTGACTACAATGATATTTGAAACTAATGAAGAGAAAAGTTTGTCCTGCTTCTTTTTCACACTCTCTATTATTTTTTTTTATTATTTTTTAACAGAAAGAGGTTTTTTTGCTTTGAATTTTACACATAAGCATTAAAATATGATATTTAAGACATAAAAATAACTAGGTCAGCCAAAGTATATTTGCTGCAAATCCGGCATCATACCGACTTGTGAACCAACTCCAACTATTTACATTTTGCCATGCTACATTATGCTCGACTTTAAGCGATTATTTCCAGCATACACCCGAGATACAAAATATTTGACGATTTTACCTAATTTTTATTTATAATCCTTAAATATGAGATTCAATATTTTGAATGGCATTGGAAAATGGTGCTACTTAATATAAAATATATACTTCTGAATTTTTTAGTGACATTGAGTATAGATACTGACGAACAAAGTTGCCCGAAGCAATAATACACTATTGTTATAGGTTTTATAAGTAGTGTTTAAACAAAAAGCAGGTATTTACATTGTAAAATATTTTTTGAGAATAATGATTTCAGTAAACATAACACTTAAAGCGGTTAAGTTAAACAAGATGTTATGATACGTCGAAGTACCGATTTACACTCTCATAATTCACTATTTTCACTGTGTACATTTCCATACTATGAATTCTGAGATAAGAATTATCTAAAGTGTGATTGCTTTATAGGCTGTTATAAGATATCACTTATGTGTTCCGCTCTTCCTAAATTTACACTTTAAAGGTGTAGGTTCCAATCATATTCTCATCCCCAATCCCATGGAAGCGATGTCATTTGAAAGCTCATATTTTTCCGATTCTAAATCCAAAATTTCACCTACAAATTCTTTATAGTTTCGGAGTATATTTGCTGCAATCCGGCATCATACCGACTTGTAAACCAACTCCAACTATTTAAGTTTTGCCGTCTTACATCACGCTCGACTTTAAGCGATTATTTCGAACATACACCCAAGATACAAAATATTTGACGATTTTACCTAATTTTTATTTATAATCCATAAATATGAGATTCAATATTTTGAATGGCATTGGAAAATGATACTACTTAATATAAAATATACCGTGCGAGTCAAAAAAGTGCAATACTTGGATGGAAGCCATATTGTAAAAAGAAAAGCAATTTCAAACAAATAATGTTTATTTCTAATTAGATCATGGATTTACCTTTCAAATGGTGAAAGAATATTACAAAGATCTTATGGTATAAAAATAGGTCTGTCCAAATGCGGTATTCCTCGTCAAACATGAAGTACCAATATCTATTGAATTTATTGCTTCAGTAATCTGAAGATTATCTCAGCCAGGTTAACTTACGTATACACTCTTTACAAAAAAATTAAAAAGAGTAAAATTTAACTCAATATGGTATTTAAAAGGTGATCACCTCGTTTTTGAGTAACTCTTACTCAACCACGATTGGGTAAAAAAAATACCAAACACATTGATTTAAAATTGACTCTGTCTTGGTGTAAAATCTAAACCTATCCATAGAGTAAAAAGGTGATCACCTTATTTTTAGAGTTAAATTTAAATCAATAATAGAGTTAAAAAGGTTTTTGGAGTTAAATCTAAACCTTTTAATGAGTTAAAAAGGTGATCACCTCGTTTTTGGAGTTAAATTTAAACCTTTTAATGGAGTTGAAAAGGTGATCACCTCGTTTTTGGAGTTAAATTTAAACCTTTTAATGGAGTTGAAAAGGTGATCACCTCGTTTTTGGAGTTAAATTTAAAGCTTTTAATGGAGTTGAAAAGGGGATCACCTCGTTTTTGGAGTTAAATTTAAACCTTTTAATGGAGTTGAAAAGGGATCACCTCGTTTTTGTAGTTAAATTTAAACCTTTTAATGGAGTTGAAAAGGTGATCACCTCGTTTTTGGAGTTAATTTTAAACCTTTTAATGGAGTTGAAAAGGTGATCACCTCGTTTTTGGAGTTAAATTTAAACCTCTTTTATGGAGTTGAAAAGGGGATCACCTCGTTTGTGGATTTATACTCAATAATGGAGTTAGCGGAGTGGGGATTTCCGGAGTTCGAAGGATAATTTGCAGAACTTGTCTTTAGTGACAGTGTACATGTTTGTTGAATCAGCTGTACGGCTGGCCTAGGTGAGGGGACACTTCCAGCACTCACCAGTCAGAAGGACTTGCGCTCCCTACCGCCCCTCGAATGACCTAATCTACAGGGAATGGTCCAATTTCCACCCTAAAAAATCGATTGTACAGATTGTGTACCAACCTGGTCTCCCATCTCCGAAAGTTTTAAGTTAAGCTTAACTGTATTGCTGTAACACTGACCCACATGGTCAGGTACCCATGGTACCGTACAGCTGTACAACGAAATCAATTCAAATATGACAACGATAGATTCAACAAACATGTACGCTGTCACTGAAAACAACTTACTTACCCGTAAATTTTTCTTCGAACTCCGAAAATCCCCACTCCACTAACTTTCCCTGTACAAAAGTGTCCGCCATGATTAACCGTGTTCATGCACGAGTACGCTGGTTCCCTGCGCCTTTGGTTTTCACACTCACCACATGCACGGACTGAGCGGATATAAGCGCTAAGATCAAGGGGACCAGCGTAATGCACGAGGCGCTGGATATGCACGTTCCAATAAGTTTAACTCAAGTGTTGATTTATTATTTACTACACAGACCTGTTAAAAGCGTAAAATTACCCTCAAATGAGTAAAAACAAATCAACTTTTGAGTTAAATTTGAAAATCGATATCAGGTGGGCGTTGTTCAGTTTTTACTCAAGTGGAGAGGTAACCGGAAAATGGAACTTTTACTCTGCTGATGAGTGAATATTGACTCAACTTTTAACTCAACCCATTTCACTCCGCACCAGTTTACGACTTATTTTTTGCTGTGTATCATCAACAACCACATTGCTCCAGGTCTCTGCAGGTCATTTCAACAACAACAGAATTGACCATTTCGCACAGTGTGGTTTATGCAAGGTGATGTTCCTGCTCACTGTGCCTTACCCGTACGCATCCACCTACAAGAGTTGTTCGGCAATCGTGGGGTTGGAATAGGACATCAGGTTGAATGATGCCAGCCAGAAGGCCAAATCTCTCGCAACTGCACTTTTATCAAAAGCAAATGGACGACAGTTGGACAGAACTGTTTTCATACCACATTATTTAAATAAGAATATCTTTGCAACGCTTTAATCAGTCAACACCATTCTTTCACCATTTGAAAGGTAAATCCATATCCTAATTAGAAATAAGCATTCTTTATTTAAAATTGATTTTGTTCTTACAATATGGCTTCCATCTGACTTTTGCGCTTTTATTGACTCACCCGGTATACTTCTGATGTTTTGAGTGGCATTGAGTATAGATACTGACCAACAAAGTTGCCCGAAGCAATAAAACACTATTGCTATAGGTTTTATAAGTAGTGTTTAAACAAAAAGCAGGTACGTATGTTGTAAAATATGTTTTGAGAATAACGGTTAGAGTAAACATAACACTTAAAGCGGTTAAATTAAACAAGATGTTATGATACGTCGAAGTACCGATTTACAATATCATAATTCACTATTTTCACTGTGTACATTTCCATACTATGAATTCTGAGATAAGAATTATCTAGAGTGTGATTGCTTTATAGGCTGTTATAAGAAATCATTTATGTGTTCCGCTCTACCTAAATTTACACCACAAAGGTGTAGGTTCCAATCTCATTCTCATCCCCCTTGGGCTCAACCGGAAGTGATGTCATATGAAAGCTCATATTTTTCTGATTTAAATCCAAAATTTCACCTACAAATTCTTTATAGTTTCGGAGATACTGTATAGCATAAAATGTAAAATTAATTGGTATACGTACACTCTTAGAAAGGAAGGATCAAATATGAGACAAAAAGGATCGATTTTGATCCTTTTTAGGTATCAAATATGAGCTTACCCTTTAAGGATCAAAGTGATCCAAAAATAAGGATCACAATTCTTGATCCGAAAAAAGGATCA
>JXSR01S005998.1:5418-26047 GCA_000969725.1 Ophiothrix spiculata
GAAAATGTCAAACTTGTATGTCAAGTTTAAACAGCAATGCCTTATTTCAAGCATCATTGAGTTATAGGACATATTTCCTTTTGGGGAAAAAACAAGCATTAGTACCAATTTTTAAGAACTTGTTTAATGGGTCAATGTTCCAATTTTTGGACAAGTAAGCTGGCTGTTCAAGACAATGTTTCGAATCCCTCTCCAAGACATGAATGCTCCATATCTGGACCAATACTCAATCTGATTCAAAACCATATATGAATCCTCCAATTAGGCATGTATTCCTGCAGTTCTAAATCATATGCGTAGCCAGGATTGCGCACCACGGGGCGCGCAATAAATCCTAGTCCAAAACGGCAACGGGTCCAGGTGCCGCTAAGGGCACCTGCCAATATCAAACGGGTTGCCAAATGTATTATTAGCAGCAGTTGCGCCCTTTTTTCTCTGTTTCCCATTGGTTTTTTTCTTCTTTTTTCTTTATCTCATCTTTTTTTGTTGTAGACCCGTGGGGTGCACGCGCCTCTTCCACACCCCCTGGCTACGCCAATGTAAATCTAGCTCCACAGCCCCTAAAATCAAACCCAAGTATGTATGCCCCCTCCCTCCCAGGCTAGGCATATATTGAATAAGTTACCATCACAGGCCACCTGACGAATTCATAAATATGACACGACACGCAGTATGGCTGACATTATCAACTTGTTATGAGTGCATGACCACATAACTTGTCAATCATATTACACAAAGTCAAGTGCACAATATTCGGAAATAAGTCTATTCTATAGAGCATATATTTTAAAGAAAAAGTACACTACAACCACCCCATACAAGATAAATATCATAATTATTTTTGTTACATTGAAATTCAAATAGAGCATGAATATTGATGGTCATTGATTTTAATCCTCGTCATTCCCAAATTTTGTTTAGATATAACTTCATATTCTTTTTTTTTTTTTTTGATTTAAAAAAAAGAATTAATTTGGATAAAATATGCATTTCTTTGATCACAAGAAGTCGGCTGTAAAGTATCACGGATTATTCGACTCAATAATTTACAATGTTGAAAAAAGTGCAACTGATATGAACATTTTCAAAAAAGTCTGAAATGGATGTCGTATCATTTTTGTGAACAAAATGTACGTCCATGACCACAAACTACACCAGGTTTTTTTTCTCATGAATTGAATAGATAGATTTAACTTTTAATGCCACTTTGATCACTCCTTTAACCAAAACTTATTTTTAGGAGAATTTTTTTTTATTTGCACTGAAATAAATCTGTATCCAATGCTGAAATATGCACACTATAAAAAGTCATTCATTATAAAAAATAAATTCCAAGTTCCTAGTTGCACATCCCAAATAATTTGACATCCCTGTCCTTTAGGTAAATGCATTATCTGAAATGAAAGATTTAGATCAAAACTGGTTTAGTGAAGCTTATAGGATATGGACCAGTCGTACAATTTTATATCACAATAATGGTGCTGTCTATATTATTATAACAGTATAAAAAGTCGTACATCATAAAAAAATGAAAATGAATAAATTCAAAGTTCCTAATTACACATCCCAAATAATTTGACATCCCTGTCCTTTAGGTAAATGCATTATCTGAAATGAAAGATTTAGATCAAAATTGGTTTTGTGAAGTTTATAGGATATGGACCAGTCTTACAATTTTATATCTCAATATATGGTGCTGTCTAGACATAAAGAGTTTTATTGATATAGAACCTCCCCCCCCCCCCCCCCCCCCCTGGGCATGTAAGAAGGACCACCTTTTGTTGATGAGCTGTTCGAGGAAAGTTCATGTGTACTGATTAACAAATTTCATAATCTGCAAATTTTACTCCAGGGTTTTTCTTACAAGCAAGCTTTTAAAAGATCAATTTTTTTAGCAATCAAGGTGCAATTTTCTTCCGGTGGGATACATTTTTCTCCTGTTTTTCTGTTTCCTCTAAGTATTTCATTGTTTTTTCAACCAAATCACTTATGCTAACATCAAAGGGAATCTTGAATGTACCCTCCTGAAGCCTTGTACATCCGACCCAAAGATCCCCCTCTCATTCGCATTCAAAGTCATGAAAGGGTTGAGATTCAAGAACATATTTAGGTGAAGATTCATTGTCCTGTAGGTGCAGATCCACTTCATCAGGTGGAGATTTACCACCTGTCTTCACCTACTTGGTTGAAGGTGGGGTGAAGATTCGCTTTGGTCAAAATAAAATATGTCAAAGATTGAAAACATGCTCTCCTTTTTGTTTGCCCAATATTTGAGTTGATATAGAATGCTTGACGACTCTTGAGGAGACAAGGTACAATACTCCCTTTGATGCTTTCATTAATTTGAAGAAAAGCTGATTTTTCATTATAGTTTATAGAATTTGTCACCCAAACTCAGTTGTACATATTGTCCATTGGTGTAGCCAGGGGGGTGCTGAAGGGGCGCGCGCACCCCGGGGGTCTTCAACGATTAAAAATGGAATAAAGAAAAAAGAAATAAAAACAATCGGAAAACAAAAACAAAAAAAGAGCTCAGTAGTCCTAATTACTGCTATTAATGCTTTTGGCGGCCTGCCCAATATAGGCAGCGGCCCCTGGACCCGTCGCCGTTTTGGATTTATTGCGCACCCCGGGGTACGCAATCCTGGCTACGCAGGTGCTGTCCCAAGAAAGTTTCAAATCAACACACTATACAGAGATGCCAGTTTTCATGTTTGAAACTGATTTCAGGGTTTTTTTTATTCCAAATTTACATGTTTTTATTTATTTTCAGCCATTTTTTCAGCCTTTTTGCCAAAATTTACACACATTTTTTAGGATTTTTTTGAAAGTTTCTGGATTTTTAGTAATACTTACTGGCATCTCTGACTTGAAAATCTCAGTGAAAGATCATGTGCATAAATATATATCACAAATTTGCAAAGAAATCGGCTAACATTACTACTTGTACTACTAACTAGGTAGATTTGTTGCACATTTGTCAGGAAATCAGAATATTGAAACTTGTTCTGTTTCCCAAAAATAGCACATCATTGTTTTGGTTTCCTCTGCTGTTCAAGAAACATGTCAGCCAACAACTACATGACTCATTCTGCTAATGCTCTGATATTATGGTCAGGATTAGGACAGGATTAGAATGAACTTTTGATTTGAACTGTACCTGTCATTGTAAACCCAACTTGTTAAGGTTTTATGGTAAAACATGATTGTAATTTTACTTTTCTGGTTATTGTTGTTAACATAAAAATATGAATATACACTTTGAAATGTTGTGGTTTCATAGTTTTTGCATTATGCAATCACCCATTTGAACTGTTTTCATCAATTTACCAATTTTTTCTGTGAATGTCGGTTATCAGAGATTTGATTTGGGTTGAAAACGGTGTCACAATAAAATATCATATATCACAGTATAAATGTTTTGAGAAATTTGTAGCTTGGTAAGCCAGATAAGATAGAGCACTCGAGGTTCCTCAACTTACCTGACCTGATTTCACAAACATAGGCTTGTAAAGTAAAGCTGGTTTCAGAGTATCGACCAGCATGACATCAACAATTTCAAATGCGCAAACTCAACCTTGTTGCATTTGGAGAATTCTGCGACAAGCTGATATATCGATAACCTTGGTCGCAACAACACGTTGTTGTAGTTGGAATAAATTCAACTTTTCTTGTGATAGACCATCTCGGCGATATGCAAATGTGTTTTGAAACTCAAAATTGCAAATGTTTTGTTTTCTGCCACAGCTTCAAGCTACAATGCGAAACCTACTCAGAAACCACCTTAACCTTAATAGATTTCTTAACTTTTCTCTTCGAAAAGGGAAGGGTAGAAAATGCATGTTTTCACTGGGATTCGAACCGGGGACTTTTTCTGGACTTTTTTGTGATTTTCCAAAATGAGATTTGGTGAGATTTTGTTCTGTTAGGGTTAAGTGACATTTTTTGTGTCCTACAGAAACCTCAATGTATATCAAAATGTGCCAACTTTGTTTTCATACTGAATGTCAGAATTAAGATTTAATCAATAGCAGCAATTCTTTTTCATTTCTGAGATTTAATTGAATACCATGTCAATTTAGTTCATCTGTTGGTACTAAAAATTTGGCACTAAAATGTTAGGCTTGTAATATGAACTTTTTTGTAATGTGTGAATATTCAGAACCTTTATTTGTGTATTAATGAGACTCGAGTTAAAGTCTTTGACAGATAGTTTTCTTATGAACAGATGTAAGGTCTGTATCCGTAGCAGATTATGCATGGTCTGGTGCGGTCCCTGCTTCAAGTGATGGCCCAAGGACATGGGTCATGGTCAATAGTTTGACATCAGGAAATCACTCAAATTTAGCCATATCTGATAGATGAGCTTCAAAAGGCACATTATTATGACAGATATTTAAAAATAGGCAAAATATGACTTACAGCAGAATTGTAAATGAAATAAAAAGAAATTGGCAATATTTGATAAAACTCTGCTAATTCTAAGTTCTTAATAACAATATATGAAGAAATTTTGCCTCACTAAGGTTACATTTTCAGTACTATCCAATATTTAATTTTCATTCATGATAATTACCAAATGACATGTTACTGTTTTGTTTTCATAGTAAAGATCTATCAATAATGGCTTAGTTTAGAATGACTAAATAGTCCCATGTGTAGCTAATAATGAGGACTAAATGAATCCAGTAGGAAATGCTATCCTTTGTGAGTCACTCTGGGTTTAACACTTTTGTACAGCAGTTTATTTAGTTTCAAGGAATGCGCAATGCCAGTATATTATGTTATTGTTTGTATAAATATTTGAGATTAGTAACTTCATTTTACTTGACATGAGTTAAGTACCGTATACAATTTGTTGAAGTTAGAGTTGGGGAAGCAGGTAGCACAGTGGTAATTCCCTCACTTAGCACCAATGAGCCAAGGGCTGTTGTGGGTTCGATTCCCAGTCTCGGCGCTGTATGTGTAATTGGTTGCCAGTCTAAACTTGCTTCCGTAGGTTTCCTCCAGGTGCTCCAATTTTCCGCCTGCATCTATAAACTGGCAAATAAATCTGACCATCTGACACAGGACCCAAGGTTATGGAAAGCAATGCTAGACACTGATGAGGCTATCCTCTATACATATGTCATACTTATTATTTATTTTGAGTTACCTACAGTTATGGAGGGAAGCTGAGGGGTTATAAAAACATCTTTTGACTTTAGCAGACAGGCATTTGAGTGAAATACGTATCCTTCAATATGAATATTCAAAAGTATGTGCTGGTGCCTACAAGATGTAGAATGAAACAGAGTGATAAAAACAAATTTGTGAAATAAGCATTTCCAAGCAATTAACCAATTAGATTTTGTACTTTTCTTTTAAACAGAATGTGCTCAGTCATGCGAGGCCTGTCACCATGACAACCCACGTTGCATCACCTGTCCCAGTGGACACTTGTTACAGGATGGTGTGTGTGTACAGAGATGCGAACCAGGGTTCTACCAAATCAGTCTCACACATTGTGAAGGTAAGGGTATAGTATGGGGGATTTATTTACAAAATGTTATACCATATCCACTGGTGCAGTTCAACTATTTGAAATCTGATAATCCTGTAAAATGAATAAATACCCTCACTGCCAATACTCTATGATCAAAATATTATCTCAGTATTTCACCATTTCTAGCATGCTGGAATGTAATAACTTGACAGTAGGGCGATAAACATTCAGAAGATCAATAGTTGAACTGTACTTGTGGATATGTTGTATGTGCAGATATGGATCTGGATCTTGATATGGATCTGATCTGGATTTTGATATTCATCTGATCTGGATTTTGATCTGGATCTGATCTGGATTTCAGTCAGTGCAACATTCTTAATTGCAGCAGCTCAACCTGAATATCAAATCACAAAGCACTGGTAAGTGTCTCGCCCGGACAATCAGTAAGTGGTATCAGTAGTGAAGATGGAATGTAGTAAGATATGATAGTTCGTCATTTGAGATCAAGAAAGTCGTTTACTACACTTCTTGAATATTTATAAGTTATAACCGTCTTTTTATTGGTTAAATAGCGGAGACGCGCAAAAAGTTTTTTTGTTGTTGCTACTTTCCCGCATGTGCGTTAATACTCAAGTACAGCCGCACGAGTATGCTTTTACGCGTTGCGCCTGTTTGTTTTACACACATGCGGGGAAAGTAGTAAAAACCTCCGCATGGTACTACCGTATGCCTATCGAATTTGATTTATGATTTATTTTCAAGTTATATTTTGACTTTTTTGAGGTGTAGTAAAACAAATAAAACATGGTTTATTTCAGAGAAGTATCCAAATACTGTTAAATAAATACTGTTCCTCGGTGTTGGATGATGGAGACTTTCTCCCCGGCTGCAGGTCTCAATCATCTCGGACAGTATTTTGCGATTCTTCCCCTCAAACCATGTTGTATTTGTATAATCTGCAATAGCTGCCTTTTGTCATTAATTTAATTAATGACTAATGACAAATTAATAAAACTTTCCCCTAATGCCCTGGTTTACTTTCAAATGCCTTTGGCTTCACTTATTGCCTTGATACTTATAATTTGCAGCCTTTTGGACAAACATTGAAAGTGCATGTATGGTCAACTGGTCCTAGCACAGTTTAACCTTGTTCTAACATTCTGAATAGTAGAAATCAGTTATGTAATGGAAGTGCTCCACCTGTAGGCCATCAGCTTACTGGTCAAGTCATTGTACTTAGTCAGCAGTCTATCGGTCTCTCACTCAACAACTGCTACAGCATTTCAAATTGTTTGTGAGTTTAAGGGGTTTTCTCAGAGATGCACATGCTTGCGGCTGCGTGATAACGAGTTTTTTCATAAATAGTAAAAATCAAAAAAAAAAAGTTTGCATCCGTTTTGCGTGAGCAAATTTCAATGCCCATTGAACGCATCTAACGCGTTTGGTTAATCATCCGCCGCATCGCTGCGTAATATATACGTGGGAAATTTGCAGATGTGCCATCAACGTAACCAAATTTTATTAAGATATGTCAGTTTTTGTCATTTTTCTTGAAAACTAACACGGTGACCATATTTTTTTTTATTTCAGAATTTTGAAGTGCGCAAAAAGTGCTTTAACATATGTAAATATTAGTCAATGGAGCATTTACTATTTTATAAGCACATAACTTTTTGGAGCTTTCCCTATACTTTGTATAGTAAATCTGGCAATTTTTTTGTGTAAAATATGTACTTTTTGAAATGCCTGTATCTCAAAACTGAGCACGGTGACCTATATTTTTATTTTATTTTAGATTCGTTATCAGCACAAATTAATCTACCAAATACTAAATTTTAAAGAAAATCAATGGAGAATTTGCATCTCTGAGAAAACCCCTTAAGTATGAATTTAGCAGAAAGTAACCTCAAATCAAAGCAAGTGATATTTTGAAAATAGAGCCATTTTTTATAAAAAATATCAGCAGTATGCGTTTCCATTCTAGCATTATTAAAGGTCGCACCTCCTCTTTTGATAATGATTATAGATTTGGAGGGGAGATGCTAGACTCCGTATACCAACCCGTGTAATAAATGCCATCATCAGCCATGGAGCTCAAATTGGGGGTATTCGGGTACACTCGGTTCCTGCCAAAATCAACATGGGGCACATTTGAATTTAGTTCAGACACCTCATCAATGTGTTCAAATGTTAGGAAAACATACTTGTAAACCTGGTTCTTATTAGTATGAAACCCATCTAAAATGCGGAAGGATTTCTTTTTCCTTCTTACAGATTTATTCTAGGGATGTATTTGATAGATTGAATCAGGGTGATATGTGAATATGTAAGGTATTATATTCAGGGTAAAAATGTTTTGACACCCAAGCTTTAAACCTTGTTGTTTTTCCCGAGACTCAATAGGGTTTTTTTTATTTTAATAGTGGTTTCCCCCGAGAGTCAATAGGTTTGTTTTTATTTTAATAGTGGTTTCCCCCGAGAGTCAATAGGTTTGTTTTTATTTTAATAGATTCATCAGAATTGTTCATAGGTCAGATAGTATTGAAGTTCACAATATCAAATCCAAATTTTTGGTACTCACAGATATATTTCAACATCTTATGAGGAGTCTTGAAAAAGGATGAGGGCTTACAAGCTTGATCTAATCTACAACCACGTTATCAAGCAGCATCTTTACGTTCAGCTATGACATCATCTAGGCGAACTAATTCCATTCTACTATTGTACATCTGAAGATTTAATTTGAAAATTTTAGACTGCTTTCAAAGACATAACTGGTGAAAAAGGCCTAACCATTTGTTTGTTCCCTGGTTGTAGGCAATCTTTGATAGATCCAATCAGTTTTTGGTTATCCTACCTGATAGAGGCTAGGCTAGTAGCCAAATCTCTGTCTTAGACTGTATCCTGTTTCATCTATAGGTAGAACATGGTCTAGTTTGATGTTACCTGAAGACATGAGTCGCCATGTCAAAGTGTCTAGCTGGAAATAAAGTTTGAAACAAAGAAATAATCGCACCAATTTACAGATGGGTGAAATAAGTCGTTTATGGAGTAGTTTTTTCCGCTGTAAGCTGTGCATGATGTTCCATATTACCACGTGAATCAAAAAAAATTATGCACGGATTAAAACTGATCTTGACCTTGATAAAAGCACCAAATCATAAATTTCTTGTTATTGTAGTAAAGCAAATTTAATAAGCTTTCAAATGCAGACAAAATGATGGAAATCGGATGAAAAATAAAAAAAGATATGGCCAATTTTGTAAGTAAGTCTCTTTTTCTTGTATTCCAATGGGATTTATATAGTTAAGCAAGATATAACATATCACAATTACGGGTTATGGCATTATATAAAAGCTAAGAAGTACTTACCAAAATTGGTCATATCTTTTTTATTTTTCATCTGATTTCTATATTTTTTTCTGCATTTGAAAGCTGATTAAATTTGCTTTACCACATTACCAAGAAATTTATGATTTGTTGTTTTTATCAAGGTCAAAATCAGTTTTAATCCGTGCACAATTTTTTTTGATTCACGTGGTACAGCCAGAAACTACTTTACCTTTTTAAAATGGTATTGGTCATGTGACAGTGTGGATTTCAGTTGACGGTCCTTTCCATATCTTGTTCAAGTGAGATGCATTTTGAAAAGATAAAGCTTCAGAGCAAAAATGAATAACAAAATATGGTCTTTTATTTTATAATTTTTCCCCACTGTAAATATTGCTGTCTGAGAATAAATGCACTTTTAATTGAACAATATCAAGAAATAATGTTAACAGGCGACACATTTCAAAATGATTCATAAATATCAACAGACAATAACAGACTGATTATTTCAGAAGTCTTTTCAGCAGACAACAACACCCTCAAAGGCAGAAAACAAACATCTCATATATCTATTGCACATCCTCTGAGACCACTTGAGGAAGAAAGAAGTCTAATCTCTCCTCTGAGGAGCCTACTTAGGATTTAATAATCATTTGACATTGTTACATCTGTTATGTGAGTGCAAGAAAGTCGTATCTGCAAAAGCTGCCATTTGTCATAAATTTGGATTGCACACTTTATTAATCTCAAGTTTTGGGTCAGTGGTTCTTCAAATGGTTCTTCAGGTGACGGTGTCACCTGAAGAGACGGTGTCACCTGAAGAACCATTTCAAGAGCCACTGACATAAGACAGTGAACAGTTGTAAGATAAATATAACTTAGAGCAGCCATTGCAGATACGACTTTCTTGCACATCCTCTGAGACCACTTGAGGAAGAAAGAAGTCTAATCTCTCCTCTGAGAAGCCTACTTAGGATTTAATAATCATTTGACATTGTTACATCTGTTATGGAATCAGATAATTCGATTAGGTTGTTTTAGCAAAACCATACACAAACATCAAGTCTTATTAATTTTTTTTGAAATTGAAAATCATAAACAGATGACAAAACTTTGAACGGATAACTGTTAAAATGAATGGAAAGAAAAAGACTTGGGAGGGGTTGCTTTAACTCTTTCACTCCAGAAAGCCGCTCACAGCAGCTCGCAAAACCGTGCATGATTGGCCGAAATTTCTACTTCGACACAATTTTATAAAATAGCTCTAAAAAAACCTACAAGCCCCAAATTAGTTGAAAATTTGCCAGCAAGCAGTTGAAACAAAGAGCTATCTAGCGCCATCATTTTGTTATCAAAGAGAACAACCCTGGTGCTCTTCAATTATCAAATATGCTATCTTAAAGTGAGAGCTGCAGCTTTCTGGTGAAATTATAAGATGGATGGTAAAAATATTACCATGGGGATTATACTGGGGACTCCAAACCAATTTTTATGGGAAGTAACTTATATTTAGATTTGTTTGCATGTTTGAGGAGAGGGTTCTAAATTTGCAAGATGATGGTGTTGGTGTAGGCCCTTGAAGGTGCAATTCATGATTTTGATGTGGCCTCCTTTCTAGCTAAATAAAAAGAAGAGTACAACATAAATATATACTGAAAATTTCAATTGATTCCGACCGTTCGTTTCCAAGTTAGAAGCTTTTCAGCATGTTAAAAATCCCCATAGACTACTGTGTTGTAATTACTGTCGGGGCCCCGACAATTATTAGAAAATGACACATTTTCTCACTTTTCTTAAAAATGCAAGCACATATGAAAGAATGGTTTTGGTATCGTAACATATACCACTTGAGGATTCTTATAAGCTAAAAAACTCAAATTTGATAGTGGTGACCTTGAGGGTGAAATGTGGATCATGAATTGCCCCTTTAAATCCTGTTGTCAGTTCATGTCTTGTTTACATCTAACAATATGGCAAGCATATTAACATGGACTGAATAACATACAAATAATGGCATTCAAAAATTTCCAAGTTAATCTAGCAAATGAAAGAACATTTACAGACAACATCAAGTCCAAAACGGAAGGAGATAAGCACATAGTACGGTGGTCTCAAAGGGGCACCTGAGGCAACAATAATGTCTGATCCATGTTCCTTTTTTGCACATAGTACGGTGGTCTCATAGGGACACCTTAGGCAATGATAATGTCTGATCCATGTTCCTTTTTTGATGTCTACTCGAGACTTTGATGTCCACCAGACTAACAGGTTTCATTTTTGTGCAGACTGGTATTGAGTCATATTGAAAACAGAAATCTTTGTGGCCACTTTGTACAAAACAAAAGTGGTTTGTTTTAGTGT
The DNA here is from genome assembly GCA_000969725.1 of Ophiothrix spiculata. Classification (NCBI taxonomy): domain Eukaryota; kingdom Metazoa; phylum Echinodermata; class Ophiuroidea; order Amphilepidida; family Ophiotrichidae; genus Ophiothrix; species Ophiothrix spiculata. The sequence continues at coordinate 16,598 of JXSR01S005998.1, forward strand.
ATTTGTGGAGGTTATGAGGAAGGAATTACAGGAAATTTGCCCACTGTTTCACACCAAGATGAATTTCCCACGCTTGACCTGATTTTGTAATTCTTTTATTTTGAATTAAATGTTAGGTTATTTTCATAATTTCATTGTGGTGTTTATTAAAATGCTCTTTTAGTAGTTGAAATTTTGCTCATCCAATAGACAGTGCTTTCAAACAGTTATTTTATCACTTATATAGTCACATATTAATCTGAAATGATTAAGTATTGCATAAAGTTTATTCAACACACAATTAAATCAAGTTAAATGCTGTAATTGTAAAATTCAGGGCCAACAATTATCTGTTGCCTTGACAACCCCGAATTTGAACTACATACTGTTTTCATTTTTTAATTTAAAGTTTTATGTACTAGTGTTAATTGTTTGACTCATGAATTACTTCCCAAAATTGTGCCAAACATGCTGAATTTCATTAAACCAGTAGGGTGTCGCCCTTTATCTTATGACGGAACATTTGCCGCCTATGCTTGAATACATCTTTCAGTACAGGAAAATGCCTCAACATTTTCACACTGAACAGATCGAGAAGCCAGTTCCTTTTGTAACTACAAATGACATTTTGATGTAAAGTGTTACAAGCAATGTATCATATCCAAGGTTTATCAAATTAGATCTTTGTACCTGTGCCAATTCAAATGAAATTTCAACTGAGTTCCAAATTTTCGCCATGGACCATTGTTTCCAGAGATACCAAGTAGCCTGAATACACTCACGCTCGAAAGTATTTCCACACAAAAACTTTATTCAGCCATATCTCAAGAGGCGTTTATCAGATTTTCATCATTTTTTGACAGAGTCTATATTTTTCATCATTTTTTGACAGAGTCTATATTTTTCATCATTTTTTGACAGAGTCTATATTTTTCATCATTTTTTGACAGAGTCTATATTGTATAATTATAGAACTAACTAATTTGGAATTGCATTTGAAATATATGGCGTGTAATGTACATTGCGACTTTTATCTGCATATAAAAAATTGAATTTATACACATTTTTATGCATTTGTTTTAAAACTTACAACCTGATAATATTCTATCCAGTTACAAGGTAAAAAATGAGGTTATGAAAAATTGTTAAGTTACATATTAATGAGATTTGTACTTGTGGTATATTTGTATATGGCCCATGAAATCAGCCATTTTTATGGCAATGGAAGATTAAATATTAAACCAAACATTGATTTATTCATATTGAATAGATAAGTTACCTATACTTGTATGAATCTTTGATGATTTTATGGCGTTTATTATAAAAAATGAGGTTTCTGAACGTTTTTAATTATGCTGAAATACTTTCGAGCGGGAGTGTATCACTCGTGTATCACTCTCAGAGAGTGGTCTCTGTGCATAATCTACAGTCCAAACAATAATTTATTGGACAGTAAAAACAAAATCCAGAGTGCTGGGCCCCATTATTTGTAAATGCAACCCTGTCCTGAATTTGTGTTTACATTGTCCAATAATTTTTTATTTTGCCTTTAGTACAAATTTACTTGTGAAGAATTGGCCCACTTTTTGAACTACTTGGACTCAAGGAATTGATGAGACAAGTAAAAATCTATTGCAGAACTCTGAACTTACCTAAGATTGTATCTACAAACCAACTTTCCACTCAAAGGAAATTGTCAATCTCTCTTTATTTACTTGCCAATCTGAATATCATGTTCCTGTCCTGTGATATCTTGTGACAGACCCCTAGTCGTCCTTGGATAATAAATGTGATATGTGGCTTCATGTGAGATGAAACACAGGGCTGTCTTCAGTATTTTTAGTGGATACATCTATAGGCTGTCGTCAGTAGTCTTATTAGATACATATATATAAAAAAAGGCAAAGCAGAAACCCATGGCTTTTTAATGCAACCCGCACCCAGTATTTTCTTTTACACGCACCATTGCATCAGCTCCCCGAGTTTCGTACGGGTTTCCAAGAGACAATTAGCAATTAGTTCCTTGTCCAAGGGAATATCAAGCACACTCAACTTCTTGCATATGGCACCAGCGTGGGTTCGAACTCGGAACCTTCCGCACCGCAAGCGAGCGCCTAACCGATTGAGCTAACTTGACTGCTATAAGTTTATAAGTTTTGGATATTTAATCTGCACAAGCAATAGTTATCTGGGAAGTTGCATATTGTTTTTATATATTCCGACTAAGGAAACCCAGAAAATATAATTTGAGTTGAAAATGAGATTTAGGGATCCCAGGTGATTCTTTTAATTTCCTTCAATTTAACTCTCATTTCCATCATTTATCATTTGCCCATATATCTTCAGGAATATTTGAAAATACTTCAAGTATTATGACATTTTCTTTCAGTTAAAAATAGCCTTAACCAAAATAATGTAATTTGAAAAGGGAAATCAGTGGAAATCTAAGGTTAGATTTGATGTTCCTTTTTGCAAAATCACTGAGTCAGAAGGTGACATTCTGTCAACTTTGAATGTCAGCCCCTGTCCAGATAGGCATTCAGGATAGGTGGGTTTGTCAATTTCTAATTTATATACAAATATTAACTGCATTGAGGGGCATGGTTTAAATTATTTTCCCGAGGTGATCTCAAAACCACGATTATGCCCGAAACAAAGGTGAGGGCATATTCATGGTTTTGAGATCACCGAGGTGAAATAATTTTAACCATGCCCAGAAGAAAAAGCAGTCAATATTCGTTTTATATACCGAATATATACATTTTTGTCATCTGGTTGTTTAAAAGAATCATCTTTGCACTTAAAACGCCCAGTGGTCAACTCGCGCTTGTATTGTTCGTGTTACATTGGCGGCGCAAAATGTGTTGAGTGGGCCTAGTCAAAAATATGCCCCAGGCCTAGTTAAATCCAAGCCCTCACTTTTAACCAATCAGAGGACAGTAATCCATATATGAGGTATATAAAGAGCATTGTTGAGCTCCTAAATATCAGTTCGGCGGAACTCACAATTCGGATACGTATCCGAATTCGGATACGTATCAGAATTGTGAGTTCCGCCGAACTGATATGGTATGATATTAACCCGGGGGGGGGGGGGGGGCAGCTTCATCATTGTTACACAGGATGAGCCTCAGGATAGACCCCTTTCTAAAACCGACTTGTACCTAATGAAGCCCATTTTTATTCTGTTTTTTTTTTTACTAAATACTCAATGACCCATTTTTTTCCCCAGGTACTTAATGACTCGCGGACGGCAAAAAAAAAATTAGGCCTAATTGCAATACCTTGCTGTAACTTCACATCTTGATTTGTCAAGAAAAGATAGAAAGTCTGCTTATTGTATTTGAACTGGCAATGGTAGCACAGTGATCCATGATGCAAGGGGGCATGGTGTCTGTGTCTACACTCACAATTTAAAGTCCAAAAATCTTTCCGATTGAAATATGATCCATAACTTCAAAAGAATTTTTAGAAAGTAGCATCTTTACTTAAAATACAGACATCAAGTGTGGTTTTGGTTAGACTAGTTGGAGGCTTAGCAATGTTGATTCTGATAATATTATCAATTTTGTCATGTTTTGATAGCTTAGACATTGATTAACAACCACAAGTAAAACAAATCCCATGGTTTAGAGGTTATGTCTTGGAATCAAAATAAGGAAATTCTAACCTAATTACAATTCCAACCATAAGGCTAACGAAACTCGATTACCGGTTTCCCGTCACCCGCTCGCGTTATGAAATTACCCCCGCGTTTTGTGACCCAGATTCAAGAAAAAATTCATTATTTGCTAAAAATTGTCCTTTTCTCAGTTTTGGTTTAATGAATATTTGTTTGAGGTGCATAAAAATCATTATCTTTGTTACATAGCAATTTCCATGGGGACAACTTCAAATCAATGTCCAGTGTTCACCCATGTGTCCACCAAACATTTTTTATTCTGAAATGACCGCACAGAAAATAATGGATTTCTTGTGATAAATAGAAAATGGGAAGTAATGAATAATGAAAATGTTGCCTCATTACGATCAGAAAAAAATGTTACGGGAAACCGGGAATCAAGTTTCATTAGCCTAAACTTACAATCCCAGCCATTCTTCTTTCTCTTCTTTATTTGCCGAAATGAACATCAAAGTTACATATATTGCTGCCAAAAATGAGTTTTTAAAAACTGGTGTTTTTGGTTTTGATCAGCAGAATCAAACAGAATTATTATCAGATAAGAGATTCACACTTTCAAAATGTTCTCATGATGCTGATAATGCTACACTTACGTACATCTAGATTTTTAAAGGTGCACCTTCGTTTTCGACCTAGCAAGTTTTATCGTTGCCACAAGCAAGCACAGTCCAGTTGTGTTGTCTAGTCATTGTCTGCCATGACTACAGGGTGGGATTGGAGACTATCACGTTACCATGGTAACATTGTCTAGTCATCGTGATTGACACATCATCACTTGTTGTTAGCGTAGGAAGTGGATTAAGGAAGGATACAGGTCTCGAAGATTTTCGAGAATTTGACTTGCGGATTTTGACTTGTGGATTTTAGTTCAGATTTATTGTTGCAATTATGATTAATTTAATTAAATTTAATTGTGTTTGCGATGTATTGTTGACCATTAGAAATTGGTTGTATTAACACACTCACAAAAAAAATGGATCAGAAATTCTGATTTATGTAGCAAGTATAATATGGTAGCTGGGGCATTAGTTCCTTATTTAGCTCTCAGGGTGTTGATTAATAACTGATATTTTCTTCCAAAATAACATACGAAATGTAAGAAATAAATGAAAAAGTTTGTATATTTTGTGACTCATAAATCTCAGATACTTGTCTACTAGGATATGACTTGTGTGGGTGCAACATTCAGATATCATGTTCACTTAACAGGTTTGATGTTAATTTTGAATTGATAAAATATAGAGTTTGCCGCAGAAAAGGTCAAGACTAGTTTTGATAAAATAGAAATATAAAATTGGAACAGTTAATTTTGCAAATTTTCAGTGCAATATAAAACATGCGTGGCCTAGCGGTATAAGTCCCTGGACACTACACATGCTGCAAGATGGCCGCGTGTGTAGTGTCCTTGAGCAAGATACATACCATTATGTGCTCCTCTCCACGCAGATGTCAAGTGGGTACCGGCATTCTTCAGAGCTTGGAGGGTAACAGACTTGCGGCGTTGGAGGTGTGGCGATCACCTCATCGCAAATATAACACAACAGTGGAGTCTGGCTCAATCTCTTTGTAAGAGAGATGGGCAGTCTGACTTGTGTAAATACAGGTCGTCCTCTTCACATCTGTCCCTCTCCCTTTTTTTAAAAATAAAACATGGTTGTTGTTGCCTTGAGACCCAAGTTCTTGAAGGCACAAAATACAAATATCTTTTTGACTTATACATGTCCTGGTTTAGGACTTTTTCTGATCAGTTTACAGAATTTTTCAAGAATTTACCATATTTTGACATAAATGCTTTCTTTTTGATATATTACAGCCTGCCACGATTCGTGCTATTATTGTCAAGGGCCTAGCGTAACAGAATGCACATCATGTGAACCACCCGCACTGCTTCAAGATGGCCGCTGTCTTTACAACTGCTCCTATGGATTTTATGACAGGGATGGAATTTGCCAGTGTAAGTTTATTCTAAAAATCTTCAGTGAAGAAAGAATGTTCCAGCTATCCAGTAGTAGATTGAAGTACTGTAAAACAAGAAATATTTGCGGAAAGAAAATTTTGTGAATTTCAGAATCTGGGTTTTTTGGCGGCATTTTTATTTCACTAATTGCATCAGCATGCCATTGAGATCATTGTACATATTGAGATCATTGTACATATTGAGATCATTGTACATTATTAATATTAGCGGCAAATTAATTTTGCGATTTGGGGGTATTGGCGAAATTAAATTGCTAGCAAATATTTCTTGTTTTACAGTAATTCCATTCTAGAACTGTTTTGTTGTGCCACGTATCAGCAGTTTATTAGGGTTATGATACTGACCCACTAGCTTTGCCACTGACTAATAGTAAAGGGTATGATATATTACAAAAATACTTATTTTTAGGTCAAATATTTTACTCATAGGTCTATTTTAATCAACGTTGTCGTCCAATCATTCCATGTTTATATATATTTTTGACACTATGTGATTAAGATACATTGATTAATTTCAGATAGCATTTGCTAGTATTTGACAGCAGGGACATTCACTGTTGATCCAGCATTAAATCAACGTTTGAATTTCAACGTTGAAAAGCGCAAAAAATATTTCAACCTGGACAAGACTTTTTAATGGTTTTAAAAAGGAAAACGGGGTCTTGATATTTGAACGATTTAGCTCAATTTTTAACATCTTTTTAGCATTTTTGCAAAAAAAAAAATAATGCGGCACCAAAAAGTGAGGAGGGAGGGGACGAGAAACAACTTTGTTTTTTATGCAGCCTCAGCATTGATTCAACATTGAAAAAAGGTTGAGGTGAATCTTGAATGTTGATTCAAGATTGGTTTCAAAGTTGAAATTTTGACTTGTGCCCACTGAGTTATACAATGCATCTGTCATGTGAAGCAGATTTCTGTCCCTTTAATTGTAATTGACATTGATGCATTTTGATACGCTGATGTCAAAATGCATCAATTTTGTCATATAGTCTTACAAATTCTGACATATAATGCTATGAATTATGACATGTTCCATAGTTTCACTAAGAAACATTCTGTTTGCTGTAATGTGTCATGATCAAGCAAACAAGTCTATACTTTGATCAACACCAAATAGGCGGGCCTCTTCACATCGTGAATTGATACAGCTAAGGGTGTGCATAGATGAACACAGCACATCTGCAGGAGACGCAGCCCGCTTTGTACGTGTGACTCGTGCATTAGTATCAACGGCGCGCGCGTGTAAGTGGGATTATGTTTACTTGCGGATGGAGAAAAGCCTCGCAATTCCCGCCTATTTAGTGTTGATCAAAGTATAAAGTTGGAAACAGTAGAGTTTCAGAACAATTAGTAGATGTTGCCAAAAAACTATGTATAAGTACTACAAAATGTTGCTGAATTTGATTTTAAGTCGAAATTTATGATTAGTTGCTAATGGCCTTTGGTGTCAATATCTATTTCTTTATGCAAGCATCAGTTTGAATCTAGAACCTACCCCTCTCAATTCTTCACTCCATTTCACTTTTGGTCTTTAACATCCAAAGCAAAGATTCACTTCTCGTTCACATTTCTGTGTAATTCTTCAAAGATCCATGTCTTTGATTAAAAATGTGTCAGAGATTCATCACTCTCGTTTTTGTGTTAGTCTACTGAAAATTAAAAAAGTAGAACACTAGCTCATAAATCTGAATTCAGACTAATTTAAATCATAATTCTACTAATTTTACAGCATGTCATAGAAGCTGTAGGACGTGCAGTGGTTCATCAGAAACCGACTGTACATCGTGCCGTGATGCGGCCCATCTTGTGCAAGGACAGCCACCGTTTGGAGAAAATATCTACGGCAGATGCGTCAGGACCTGCTCAGATGGATACTTTGCTAATGCATTTGGTGTTTGTATGCGTAAGTTGGAGCTTAAATTCTACATCTTTTTATATGAAATTGGCAAAACAATTAGGGTTTGTAAAGTTGATTTATTTTAAAATGAGTCAACATTTGTGATTTGCAAAAAGGGTTAGATTCATAGGCCTCACTTTTATCTGCTTCTCTTGATTTGAAATATCTACTTAGAAATGTCCAAAATTTTTAGATGTCCAAAATGCGTTATTCCCCCTCCCCCCATAAAAAAATGATAAATTTGATCCATGGATAAGGAGATTGTCCTTTCTGGCCTTATTAGCCTTTCGACCTCCGTATTCATATTGCCACTACTATGTTATTATATATGTTGAACAATTGTATGAAATGAATGCGGAAATAAATGTGAATCTATCTGAATCCTGATCCATCATTCACTGTGGCAGACCATCGGACAGTGATTTCATGATCATAGCTTACTGCAGTCTATGAAAACTTGGGACTTTCTTTAATGGGGTATGATTATTCAGCAGGTAAGGGTTAAGGACGCGATGAACCAAAACTGTGGATGCTGCAAATTTGTGCTGAAATTATATGTTTTTTTTTAGTTTTATTTTCCACTATAATCCATTATTTAGGGACATTACCGGTACAAATGTCATAACATGTTGAGACTGATACTTCCTTCAAGTATTTGGGTCCTGTGTGGGCATGATTTTAAAGATGGATTTCAAGTTGATAGTGAAACCCAACATAGGTTAAAGTATGAATCATTGAGTTTTTTTGACAAATGTTTCCTGAAATAAATGTATTTTAGGGAATTTATGATATTGACTCTCACAAGGGGTTATTGGCCACCCAGCATACTGTAATGTGTTTTTTAAAGTTGTCAGAAAAAAGAAAATAATACCATTCCTCTTACTGTGCATATTATTGTGCAACAGAGTTCAGAGGGGGAGAGGGGTGTTGTGAACTTGAAATTGATGAGACCAAAAGTTTGATAAAAGAAATACCCAGGACCAAAGAAGATATCAATTGCTTCCCGTCATGCCTTGCTTCATATGGGTTATTGATTGTGTAAGCTGTGTTTAGCTTTACTGATGAAATTGCTTTAAATTAATATGAATTCTTGTAATCTTGCTTTTCAGGCAAAATTGATTACTAAAGCTTAAAACAACTTCCTATACAAACAATATAGGAAGAAAAACAAGATGGGAAACACCTAATTATCTTTGATCCAGAACATTTCATTTGACAAAGAATCTCAAATTTAGTAGATTGTATTTTGAGTTTATAGGAGCTCCCCCCTAGATACAAAGCTATTTACAAACTTTAAAGGCTTCAATTTTCTTCAATTTTGTTTCTTTCAGCATGTAACCCAACCTGTTTAGCATGCTCAGGGACCAACATCAACGACTGTACATCATGCAGACCACCCCTGGTACTGAAGAGGGGCTACTGTGTCCGAGAATGTGGGGACGGACAATATGAAACCAATTCACTGTGTCTAGGTAAGGCTTAATGTCTGTACATCATGCAGGCCACCCCTGGTACTGAAGAGGGGCTACTGTGTCCGAGAATGTGGGGACAGACAATATGAAACCAATTCACTGTGTCTAGGTAAGGCTTAATGTCTGTACATCATGCAGGCCACCCCTGTACTGAAGAGGGGCTACTGTGTCCGAGAATGTGGGGACGGACAATATGAAACCAATTCACTGTGTCTAGGTAAGGCTTAATGTATGTACATCATGCAGGCCACCCCTGGTACTGAAGAGGGGCTACTGTGTCCGAGAGTGTGGCGACGGACAATATGAAACCAATTCACTGTGTCTATGTAAGGTTTAATGTCTGTACATCATGCAGGCCACCCCTGGTACTGAAGAGGGGCTACTGTGTCCGAGAATGTGGGGACGGACAATATGAAACCAATTCACTGTGTCTAGGTAAG